>JAULBS010081121.1:0-18372 GCA_032355785.1 Symmetromphalus regularis | reverse complement strand
AAAAAAAAAAAAAAAAAAAAAAAAAAAAAAAAAAAAAAAAAAAAAAAAAAACCTACATAATATGATCCCTGTCATGCTCCAATCCTACAAGTTCAGTAAAAAGGAAAATATGCTAAATGTTAATAATGTGGTTTTGAGAAGAAAAACAAATTACAAGGAGTTCATATAAGGCCAAATAAAAAAAAAACACCTTGGTTTGAGTCACCTGACCGATTGTATTTTCCAGAACCTATAAAATGTGATTATAGACAATTTTATAAAGGTGAGAAAAAAAAAAAATGACCACTACTGATCATACTCCATAAAAATTGCCAATCCCATAACATTTTATCGGCAGTTAGTGGCTGTTAAAATGTTTGCCCACACTTGTCCTATGAACAATTCAAAAATTAATCTTCAGAAAAAAAAAAAGTTTATGCCTACCTACCAACCTTAGTTTTCATCATCCGTGTGACCCGAACCAAGGGTTTCGCCTAAAGCCTTTTTTTATATTTTATTCCACCACATTCTGTGTTCTGCATACTCAAGAGCAAATTACATGTACATGTACTTCAATGTTATTTTTTAAAAACATCACATAGGGTAAAACAATTACATTCCCAACAATTTGCTTGAGCTTTCAACACCTATACTAATGATATGAAAATGTAATGTACAGTGAGCAGTTACTTCATCCTTCTATTCATTAACTAATCCTCCTAGATCCATTCATCCATCTATCTGTCCATTCATCCATCTATCTGTCCATTCATCCATATGACTCATTCATCCATCTATCTGTCCATTCATCCATATGACTCATTCATCCATCTATTTACATGTCATGAAAAAACAAAACAAGGACACGAAGAGGACAAATGACTTTAGAATCAGATGGAAAAATGGTAGAGATAAACTTGATAATGAAATACATTTTAAGGAGTATATCAAGGCAACACCTGAGTTGATTCAATGAAAATGAAGCACGCAGAAAATCAGTTTAATTATTTTGATCATACAGTGTGAACAAGTAAAAGTTTTGGTGATTCAACACCCTATAAAGCTAAACTGCATCTTATCATATATAACTATTTCATTGAGTAGATCTACATGCAGGGCTTTAGACTGCATTAATTTGGGCACAATGTAGTTATTTGCAAACAGCCCAAACCAAAATAAAAAGAAGCTACAACCAATTAGCAAACAGTTAACAAACAGTTTTGTGGTGGTGCAATTTAAAAGAGTGAAGAGTTCAGAATTCACTAGTGGGATGTATACCAATTCACAATGGCTATTAAAAGTTAACTGGTTTCACTTTGAAGTGCCACAAAGTAATATGTTTCTTTGTGATTGTTTGGAACTGATACACGGTAACCAGTTAAGTTTACATACTGATTGGTAATGTAATATCATCCATTATTCGACTAAAGCCATACTCTAATTGATGTTTCTATTATAATTAAGTATACTGCTTAACATATCTTCAGGGTGTGTTTTTTTGTGGTTTTTTCTTTTATTATAATAATAATTTGGGCGGCTTTATTGTGGGCATGAAATTAGAGTGCAATCTAAAGACCTGGCATGAGATATCAAATAAGAATTCTAGTAACTGACTTTTTTCTATTAAATTTTCTTTACTTTTTATTGTTGTAAACGTATCAAAGTATCAAAAGTTTTAAAACTTAAATAACCAAACTTGTATTCATTAGTTTTTCTATTTTTAATTATTGCTAACAAAAAAACACAACTTAAAATATAAAAATACACCACTTATAAAAATTTATATTTATGATAGGTTTTTTGTTAGCACTGCTTTAGAAACACAATCTTTGGGGCAATAAATGTATTCTTTCTTTTATCTGCAAGTCCTGTTATCCATTATACATATATTATAATAAATATAACTACATATATTCCAACATAATGTTGAGGTGTACATGAAGGTAATAAAAAGAAATTAAGACTAGCATAAACATGTTTTCTGCAGTCAGAAATGACTGGAATATTGCAGTTAACATCTAGCATGAGCCAGTAAAGTGAACAAAATCTTAAGCAGCTTGGCAGGTTTTTGTCATCACTGTCATGTTAAAAGATTTGGTTAGTAACGACACTGTTTAATGATCACTTCAAACAAGTTATTGATTTTGCAGATAATCACAGGCATGTCTGCATCTCCATTTCAATTAACACTCAACCAGGCAACATGAAGCAGAAAATTACTTTTTATGCAGCTTCAAGAAGATATTTCTTCACTGGAACAAATTATAAAGTATCTGCTATAAGAATATCATTAAAATCTTAACTCTTAAATGGTAGCTGAATGTGATGAAAATACCACCATGGTCACAGAACAAAATTTTGAAGCATCGATTAACAAAAGCACACCACTTTTCTCTTTCTTACTAGTTTCAGAATAACATGTGTATGACTCATTTAACTAAAATGGATAATAAACATATAAAATAGTTCACACTCTAGGGTGTCAAGATTAATTGGAAGACATCCACATTAAATTTTTCAATCAGATAAAGAATGGGAAGTAAGGTTAAAAAAATCTAATTCAAAAACATAACATGAAACAAGCATTTAGTTTTAACTGGTTATTGGTTGTAATAGATCACATGACATGAAACAAGCATTTAGTTTTAACTGGCTATAGGTTGTAATAGATCACATGACATGAAACATTTAGTTTTATCTGGCTATTGGTTGTAATAGATCACATGACATGAAACAAGCATTTAGTTTTAACTGGCTATTGGTTGTAATAGATCACATGACATGAAACATTTAGTTTTAACTGGCTATTGGTTGTAATAGATCACATGACATAGAACATTTAGTTTTAACTCGCTATTGGTTGTAATATATTACATGACAGAACATTTAGTTTTAACTGGCTATTAGTTGTAATAAATCACAGGACATAGAACATTTTGTTTTATCTGGCTATTGGTTATAATAGATCACGTGACATGAAACAAAACATCTGAAAGATTGTCACTAGTACATGTAATTAAAAAATCTTCAACTAAAAATAAATTTTAATAAATTTGTCAACTTATTTTATATTTTAAGAAAAATTCCAACACTTAAAATGTTATCTCAGTATCGCATATGTCTATAATTACAATAAGATGTCATGTTTGATTTTTTAAATGTTTTTTTGCATCCACAAGTTGTGCAGTATGCAGTCAGCTGCATGTTTCTCATCTCTATAAATAGAGCTTTTAAAAGTTTAAAATGTGAACCACAGACTTTGTGAAACAACTTGCCTGCAATTAAAATTTCCACATCATTTATACCTTCAGAACAAACTAAACTTTTATAAGCATATCCATGTGATCATGTTTTTCCTTCTGAAGACACATCATTGTTTTAACAATAGCGTGACATGGACACCATAGTATCACAAGAGCAGGATTTGAAATAATGTCTGGCCAATGGTAATCATGAAACTGACTGTTTTAACCGCTGACGAGTGCGGCACATTACTGGCCACTGGTGATCATGAAACTGACTGTTTTAACCCCTGACGAGTGCGGCACATGTCTGGCCACTGGTGATCATGAAACTGACTGTTTTAACCCCTGACGATTGCGGCACATGCCTGGCCACTGGTGATCATGAAACTGACTGTTTTAACCCCTGACGAGTGCAGCACATGCCTGGCCACTGGTGATCATGAAATTGACTGTTTTAACCCCTGAAGAGTGCGGCACATCAAGTTCTGTGTTAAATCATATCACCAGAAAGTGATAACTGTTCTGCACATCATTTGTTGCCTTCTTAGCCTAACTCAAGTATGGGGCTGCTGATGAGGTAAAATACCAATGGTGTCTTGGTTGTTGCTGATGGTCTAGTAAAAATGACTAACAACTATATTTCAGCTGGACTTGGAGCATTTTGATTGTTACCAGCTGAATTAAACACAAAATGTAACTGCTTAATATCACATGAATGAAAACTGCATGAAAATAACTGAGCATTTTAGCAGCAAAACAAAGATGAGCATGAGGATGTTGATGAAATCTCGGCTTTGAGTCTCACCACAAATAAAACAAGATATCATTTCCAAGCCAAATGTAGGCCTAATTCTAAATGTTTCCACACCTTTCATGCCATTTAAAAGCCAAATGGTTCTCACAGTTTTGATCATTCAGTTTGGGGTCACTGAAGCATTAATGATCTGAGATTTTCATGCAGTATCGTGTCCTTCACATCCTGAAAGACCAGTTTGATGTTTTCTGTGTCAATGGCCGTTGTAAAGTGGTGGAAGAGTGGTTTAGCACGTTCTCTACGTCTCGAGTCGAAACACTGCAACAAGAATGCTTTAACATCTTCAATCTTATGAGGATCGCCCGTAAATTCAGGCATGTAATCCTTAATGCTTATATGTTTGACCTTATCTTCTAAAAGATCCATTTTGTTCAGGAAGAGAATAATGGACACATTGCTAAAAGATTTATTGTTGATAATTGTTTCAAATATATTGCATGATTCAGTAAGTCTGTTTGTTTTACGATCTTCCATAAGCACCTGGTCGAATTCACTGGATGAAGCCAAAAACAAGATGGATGTTATTCCCTCAAAGCACTGAAACCACTTTTGGCGCTGTGACCTCTGCCCTCCTACATCAATGAATTGGAACGGGATACCCTTGATGTATATCTGGTGCTCATTAATGCCTTTTGTTGCTTTACGGGCATGAAGAATGTCAAGCCGGAGTGGAATGTAGTTCTGCAATTGCATAGAGAAATGTTAAAAACTGCAAACATATCTTAATAATATTATCTGACAATCTTGGGACATGGGGTTTTCTTGGACTCAATTATTTCTCTTTCGGGGAATCCAACCTAAAATACAAGGGTCTCAAAATTACTAAAAAATTATAAAAAGCGTTACAGAAATACATTAAAAGTAAAAAATGTTTTCAATCTCAAATTTTTTATCTTTATTTTATATAAATATGTGTAAGCAGTATAAGGCCCACCTCCCAACTGTTTTTCTTAATTGAACCAAGTATATAACCAAACATCCCTCAAAATTTGCAACAGCAATCAGCAGTGCTGTTGCCAAAAGCTGTTGCAACGTTGATCTGTGACAGATTTTTATCATTATCGGATATTTGCATTGTTATTATTTGAACTAAATGTTATTATTTGAATGTAATCCATTTGTCATTTTTGCTGAAATGAAACATTATTTAGCAAACATTTTTTGGAAAACCATTATGGATCAATATAACAGGCACTAATCTAGGATAAGAAAAGTAGAAGTGACTTCTCCCTTCCCATAAGAAATGGGAGAAGTTTAATAAAAATGGGAGAAGTGAACCCAACAAAAACAAAATGTATTAAATTAATGTGTTGTTTGTTTTGTTTTTCTCATGTAGGCCCAAGTCTATGACCCTTTTTTATGGGGAGATTTTAAATTTTTTTTTTTTATATTTTAATCCCAAAAAAAACCTGTTAAAAAAATTTACTTAAAAAAAATAAAATTATTTGGTGGGGAAATCTCTATCTCCATTTTGTACCGGTCTACCCGTTTTGCACAGAATCAAAAACTTGTTCTTGTTTCGTTTTCCATAATAACCAGACAATTATTTTTAATTAAAATTTAATAATCCAATATATAGAATAAACAACCATATTATTTGAATAGTTATACCATTGAAAATATCTACATGTATTTCTGACGACAAGACCGTGAAGTGAATCAAAACCGCGTTATCTTTGAAGTTGCAAGAATCACAACACAATTATCTACCGCAAAAACATCCAGTTTCCAAAGGAAACGCCAATAGATTATAGCAATCAACCAATCAAAACCATTGTCTTTGAAACTATTGAAAATTAATAAATATACCACATTAAACTAAATTAAAAGCATGCATGCAGACCAATCTCCAACGGCTTTAAACACTAGCACTGAATCAACAGACAAAATGTTTTTTTAATGCATCTCTAGCAAAGTACTAGTAATTGGAATTATTGTTCATATTAAGCGACCAGACAAAGCTAGACACGGTCTGTTCCGCTTTACCAGAAATATCCGGTCATTGACAGGGGACAATAAACATTCGTCAGGCGATATTTGTTACTTGTTTGTGTGTAAAGGCTAATTAGTTTTTTTTTTTTTTTGGATTGGCATCACAAATCGGTGTCACTGTCAGACGTTAGTTATTGGGATTTGTTTTTCTCTTTACTTCAAGCAAAATATTACTTCGATTTTGACTTCTCACTACTGTTAACAAATCCGCGACTTGAGCGAACTTACAGAGAGAAAAAAAGCCCCATTTCACTGGCTAGATTAGTGCCTGGCAGTTAAAAATTATGTTGTGATTCTGGCAACTTCAAAGATATTGCGATTTCAATTCACTTCGCAGTCTTGTTCTCAGTAGTGGATATTTTCAATGGCATATCTATTCAAATAATATGGTTGTTGATTCTATTTATTGCATTAATAATTTTCTGGTGATTGTGGAAAACGTAAAAAGAATGTGTTTTTTAACTCTGTGCACAAAACGGGTAGACTTACAAAATGGAGATAGAGGATAGGGCTCAGAGGATTCTCCACCAAATAATTTTTAAAAAATAAAAAAATTAAAACTGTTTGGTGGATTTCTTTTTTGTTGTTGTTAAAATAAATAAAACATTTTTTTAAAATCACCCCTGAAAAAAGCATCAACGGCCTACATGAGAAAAACAAAAAAAACAATACATTAATTTAATACATTTTGTTTTTGCTAGGTTCACTTCCATTTTTATCAAACTTCTCCCATTTGTTATGGGAAGGGAGAAGTCACTTCTCACACTTTTTTAATCCTAGATTAGTGCCTGTGTTTACACTTACAGTTCAATGTCCAGTCAAATCCATCAACTGTCATCACTGACCAAGCAGGTCATCTTCACCTTCTTATGAACTCATTTGTCCTGCTTATTCAAATATATAAATGTTGATGTCTTTAATGCCAACACCTTGTACAAAGTTCAGAACCTTGGAATGGCCAGGCTGTAATGTGCAGATGATGATGTCAGACATATTTTACACAGGCCATAGGATTTCATGGTAACAATCGTTACCGATAGCATATCGGTACTATCTCGTAACTTCTTTTAAGAATTAAAAAATAAAGAGTATAATACATTTTCTTTGACAAAACTCATATTTTGGGTTGTTGTCCATGGCCATGTTTATTACCACATGAACGACAAACTTCATAATAGCCATAGAAAATTGTATACAATTGCCAATATCTGTTGGGATTTCAAACAATTTTTATTCAAACTGCATTTGTGTTTCTGTTGTGCAGTAGTAAAATGATGTAAGTTAATGTTGTTATTTCAGATATTTTGTTTATCTATATATATATAAGTATGGATGAAGAGAGACAAAGCACACCTAGCACAGAAGATGGACAGGAGTATCCCATGCGTGCAGATACACCAGGTCCTCTGCCTCAGCATCAGTATAGCAGGGTAATACTAATAGACTCTTTCACATAATAGTGCCATAAGTTTTTTAATTTATTTGTTATTTGTGCTTTTTCTGTTTGTAGATTACACTTAGTGTATTTATGTGACTAATTTCCTACTGAAATCATTAGTCCTTTTCACATCCATTTTATACAAATCAGTAGTGTTCATGTGTTTATTTCTCATCAGTACGGAATAATTATTAGAAAAATCAATTTGATTTTGATCAAATATTATGACTTTAAATTTAACTGAAGCACGAGATGACATAGGTATGAACAAATTATATTATTTTTGATTTTATAGTTTTTTTGGGACATGTTTTGCATTTGAATTTCCACAATTGCATATAAATTCCAAAAGCCAATCATGGTCATTTGCATTTACCATCCAATCTCCAACATTCTAAACTTCTTTCTCGTCTTCACTTTCTTTGACATCAAAATCATTTCAACTTTGTAGATTTGATATCATCACACATTCTTTCACTGCATCAAAATATTGAATATTCGTAAACCCCTTAAATTCATAATAACTTTACTGTAGGAATTTGTTATTCAAATCAATGCATGATACTGCCACAGCTAATTATGTTGTGAAAAAAAACAGAAACAAATATGTTGAAAAAAACAACAAAAGCAAATATTGAGATCAATAAAGGAATATGCATGCTTCAAAATCATGCCATTTGCAGTTTGGAATAGTCTTTGTTTGTAAATATTGCATCACTTGTTACAATAATGCATTTAAACAAAAAGGGCACTTTTATTTGTTGATAAAAATCATCTTCAGTATTAGGTTTTTTCAAAATGTTTTAAAACTTTTGTCGTCATTTGTTGTAAGTGTAAATTACAACAAAAACTATTGTTCATCATTGTAATGATCTTGTATCATTTCCATTCATTAGTTTAAACATGTTATTGTCATGTGGAATTGACAGATGACCTATATTTCTTAATTGATGTTAACTTTTGTTGGTCATTTGTCTTAATGTTAATTACAGCAAAAAGTAACTTTAGTATTATTCATCAATATGATTAGGTACTACCAAACACTGATTAAAACTAATGACAGTTTCCTGTTTCAGCCATATTTAACCATTTTCTACTGCAATTTTGTTCATTTAAATCAAAACCAACCTTTATGAAATGGATATGTGAATAAAGTGCTTTCTTTGCTCTTTTAATGTGAGTCGTTAGTTTGTTGTGTGAAAGATGATTTTGTGGCTTGATAAAAAACCAGTCACAAAATGCATTTTCTGCTCAGCGCGACACAACATTATGCTCAGCTCGATTACACAAAATGGGGTTGCCCCGTTATTGGCATTGGTGCGTCTGATTGCAGTTGTGTATAAAAATAGAAAATATGTCACTAAAGAGGTGAGAGACACCATTTTTGATTGGTATCAATTTCATTTCTCAGTTCCGGTATAGAGAGGACAAAACATGGTTATTTATGTTAACAGTGTCCTTCAAATGACTGTGTATTTGTTCATTTGTTTTGATATATATATAAATTTTGCTTGGTATTATCTACTATAATGATCCTGCAGTCATTTCCGTTCGTTAATTTAAACCTGTTCTATGGTCGTGATTGACTGACAAGTTACCTATGTTTCTTAACTGACTCAAACATTTGCACCATTCATCCTGTTAGTTCAAAACTGGGGTGTGTTTTTTTTCCTTTTTTTTCTGAACTTATGTTGACTACTGTATGGGTTCATTATGGTTGTAGTTGTACATTAAATTTTAATTTTAGCATAACAATTGAAATTTAAAACATTTGGGATATAGTCTCGATTTTTACAAACTATGACAATTGTGCTAATCTTAGAGATGTTTCTGCCATGAATAAAAAAGTTACTGCATCTATGAGGCCCATTAATGTGATGAACCTTGGGTTTTTTCAGGAGAAGCTGTTTGGTATTTCAGAAAATAGGGCATCACAAAGCAGACCATTGTGCTTGATCAAGGATTATGACAAGTATGTTAATTTATTTTTACACTCTTTACTCATAGTGGCATTCTGTATACTGATGTAAGTGGTGTATTAAATATTTTATTAACATTTTGTGCTTTTATTTTAACCTATGTATGAAGTTACAGCTTTTTCTCAAACCTACTGGTAAATTTAACAGACAAAATTTAAAGCCATTTTGTTTTCATTTATTGACCATTGCATAAATTGGTATTATAAAGTTATTGTCATTAATTTGGTTAATGTGTATTCTAGCAATTAAAAAGCTCAGGTTGCTCATTTATGTTAACAAACCAGCTGTTTTGTTAACAGTTTTATTTAATTGGTTTTAATTACATTGTCATGTTAATAGTACCAGTTTTCATACAACTTAGTTGTATTAACCATTATGATTGGGCGATAGAGAAATGAGACTATGATGAAAGCAGCACGTTAGCCAATTGGCTGCAATGGTTTATGGGGAGAGCATATTTTGGTTCCTGTTGACAATGTGTTAAATCATAGAATTTAGCTCAACATTTATCCAGTTAAAAATAAGGTTATTTATTAAGTTGTATTACTATTAGAATTTTAAAAAATTCAGTAATCCAATATTGTTTGATTTTCAATGGTCTCAATAATTAAACTATTCAGATTGTTTTGGCAGGCGTTGAATCAGAAGGTCGAATGCTTGGGGCTGGGGTGGTGGAAACAGCGAATGTCCTTACTAACGATGCATTCTTGATTCATCTCAGTTTGGTAATGAGAAGAATTTGTTTCTCATTGTGAATTCATATGACTAAATTCAGTTAAAACCTACATTTTTCAGTTCTGATGGAATGTGGGATCCAGAAAAGTGGTTCCGATCCATCCATGGTTCTCGTGAAAACTCACCATTGACAGTAGCCACGGGTGACCGTAAACGACAAAACGATGACAGAGAAACATTTACAAGAAGGCGTTCCTCAGGTACAGTGGGTTTTTTTTGGTTTAGGTATACTTTAATAAGTGGGGTTAGTTTTATAGTATTTTTATAATTAATGGTTAGTATTGATTAAGTGATTGCTAGATTATCAGTAAACTTTGCATTTTATTATTTTTCCTTATCTATCAGATCCCAGAATAGAGCGATTAAAAGAAGAGGAGAGAGATGGAATTGTTCTCAGTCCACAGCGACGCAGTTTTGGGACTGGCTGTCATGTGCCAACAGCGTTTAATCGAACAATTAGCCTCCCTGCAGAACCTTTCAAAGAAAATGTTGATAGAGACAGGTAAGAAAGAAAATACTGTTTAACCAGAAATTTTCGTAAGTTTTTATTTTTTTGGTTTTCGAGGGTAAGTGTGTAAACCTTGAAAATAATAAAACTTTGAAAATATCACGAAAAGTCTATCTAAAATATTTATTGTTAACATCATAAAAAACTGACAAGTTACCAGGATATTTTTTTTTTCGGTCATGCGCAGAACATAGAAACATGAAGATAACAGTATATTCCATATAAATTATTGTTGTTTGAGTGTTGATTATATTGTTGGGTCATTGTATATTGTCAGTATATTAAACGTGTCAGGCTCAGATTAAACATCAAATACTTCACCATTTGAGTTAGAAAACTTCTCACACTTAATTGGTTTTCTATATAATCAAAGACTGTGAACAGTTGTTTCGCTAATAGCATATTGCCGTAACTAGTTACAGCCGAGTACTATATTCTTTAAATTTAAGCTTCGACGACATCAGACTACCAGGAGCCGACTTGAAACAATGACAGTCTTTATACATTTGTTTTGTAATAAAAATACGATTTTCTCAAACCTGATTTTATAAACCACAATCAATTTTAGACTTCCCCAATTTTTTTTTATTATGTTTAAACAATCTTGCACATTAATTAAATTAATTCAGCAACCCCTGCAATTACGAAAATGTTCATGGTAAATAAACACTGTGGAGAAATAGTGTCCAAAACATTTTTCACGGCTATTTTAGCGTAAAGTATATTTTATTTTTAATAATAAATTTTTTTTAATTAGTCCACTGCAAAAAAAGAGTACCACAGAGAAAGAAAAACTCTTTGGCAATCTCCACAGCATTTCCGATTGCCGTGGGCAGTTTCAGGGATTCAATAGTCTAAAAGAGTCTTTCTTCTGAACAGAATGGTGCAATGTGGTCTCTGGATATTAAATAATATGTATCATAATGACAGTTATAAATAATAGAAAAACAAAAGTGATTTTACATTTAAAATGGTCAAGATTATTAATCATGAGAAAATGATAAGAATATGGTTGATAATCCCCCACCACAAAAAAAATAACGGCTATTGGAGATGGGGGAATGATAAAAATAAAGCATGGTCTTAAGTATTACAATTTATTCTCATATAGGGAAAGACGGGAGCGTAGAATTGGAAGTGGGCGAATACAGATTGATAGGGATATCGGAAGAGAGCGCGATTACCGTGGCATTCGAGACCGGTATGAAAGAGAGGACCGTAGAAATGAGAGGGATGATAGACGACCAGACCGAGAGGATCGGATACCCGTGCGTGAAGACAGGAGGAACAATCAGCGTTCTGAAAGAGACGACAGGCGGCTGGATAGGGGTGACCGCCGAAGTGATAGAGAGGACAGGCGAATCAGCACAGGCACCATGTACAGTGACAGAAATGATCGTTTTGAGCGTGACAGGAATAACTATGATAGTCGAGTAAGTTCACTGGTAAAACATTTCTCTTTTAGAAATGGCATTATATTAATATGGTTTCATGGTTCAGTACAGAATAATGTATATATGCATGTTAAGTTTGTTTAATTGAGGATACAATTTAATGAATATTAAACTTGTGATAAACAGTTATTTCATTAGATTGGTTCTGTGAATGAGTTGTTTGAAAACATCATCTAAAGGTAATCTGGATAATGTTTTGTATAACTTATTATTAATATTAGAATCATTTGGTTTTCATCTTCACCATGTTGTTAAAAAATCGTAGAAATGTAATTAATGAGTTGTGTTTTTATTTCAGTCAAATTACAAACGGAATTACTCAAACAGGGATGGTTAGTATTAAAAATCTTTAATCTAAATAGTGTATATGGAGTTTAATTATAATTTGAAGACATTTAATTTTGGATTCTAATTCAGTCTGCATGTAATGTGAAATTAACTTGAGTTAGATCACAATTTGTGTTTAAATTCCATAATCATTTACCTGTAATACAGTGTGCTTTGAATATAATAAGCTGAACAAAATGAGTAGTTATATAATTCTATTCCTTTGTGCTATTTCAACCAGACCAAATTTCTTTATCAAAATGGACCTGAATCTCAGTAATCCATGAGAATACATTGATTATGATGACATGGATATATATTCTAATAGATTTGCATATGTATATCAGCTGAAGTAAAAATATTTTGAGTTTAATTTGATGAGTATATGACAGGATATTCATAATTTTCATTTACAAGAATAATACAAGTTAAATTTCCATTGAAAAACTAGCCCTGCCAAGGATATTTTGAGGCAGGTGCATCTGATCATTAGCTGGATTTGTGCATTTATTTGTTACTATTAATTTGACATTTGTTTTGGGTGGAATGTCTTGTTTAATTTGTTTTTCTCATTAGCCATCTTTATTTCAGGTACAAGGGGTCATCGAAAGAATATGCATCATGAAGAGGAACCAGAATGGTTTACCAGTGGTCCCACAAGCCAGACGGATACAATTGAGCTGTGCGGTTTCGAAAAGGAAGATTCCATTGATCATGGGGAGGATGGGTATGAAGAGGAGAGACCAGCTGTTCAGAAGCCTGCACAAACTGAAACCAAAGATACAAATGCTGGTTAGATGTCTTTTATAATTTCTCCTCACCCATCCTTCCATCCAACTTACAATGATGTTAGTTTCACATCCAAAATATTTTATAAGTGAAATTAGTAAAAAAAAAAAAAATTAAACCATAATTCATCATTCAGTTCATTTTGTATGATAATAAAAAAAAAGATTCCTTTCTTGAAATATTTTTAAAAATGTTATGAACTTATTTCTTTATTTTTTTTTATAAAAATTTTTTAAATAGTGCTTGTTGACATACTTGTGTGTTCATATAATTATTTTTTTTATAAATAAATAAAGTATAATCAAGTGATAAGAAGATCATGGTAAATTGAGAGAATTTGAAACAGAATTAGTATCCATCTGGAATCCTAGATTGTGCAATTTGATAATATTTTGTTAAGAGAAATGTTTTATTTACCTGCTTTTTCCAATTACATTTGTTTACATGAATAATTATATTTATAATAAAGATGTATAGTTTTGGTGTGGCATGAATATTTGAATGTTAAAACGTATATCTTGGGGTTTTTTTTCTTCCATACAGCCACTATCAGTGTAACAGATAGGAATGGTAGCTTGGAAACGAACGAATCAAGCTCACCAGAAAATTCACCAACTGAACCTGAAACAAGATTTTCTCCCACATCATCACAGTTTGACTTCAACCAGTTTTTCAATGTGAACAACATTCCAATACCAGGATTAGCTGTAAGTTAAAACTTAACTTTATGATCCCAATTGATGATACTTATTTACATTTGTAGAGCTCAATATTAATAAAGAATTTAATTTTTTATTTATTTTTTTTGTGCTGGAGTGGGATGGGGTAAACATTTCATCTATTGAAGCTTAACTTAGCCATGAAATTTAAGAACTTTATTATTCTGTAAATGTTTTGGTGTTTTTTGTTTTGTTTAACGACACCACTAGAGTACATTAAATTATTAATCGTAGGTTATTGGATGTCAAATATTTAGTAATTTTGACATAGTCAATTGTGAGCCAGCGTCCAATAGGTTTTTAACCACTGTCTTCAGCTTGAGAGTCTAGAAAACAGAGGCTCTTATTCTGTGAAAAATTAACAACAGTATGACAGATCTATTGTTGTGGAAGCAGCTGGCTTCCATGTTATGTTGATATCTAATGGCTGTCCAATGGTTTTAGGATGACAGTGCCATTGAGAAAGAAGCTCCATCTACAGGCAGTCGATTCAGCCAGTGGTTCATAAAGCAAGCTGGTCATGTTGCTAGTCAGGAGAACAGTAGGCGGTCATCTATGAATGAAGAATTCGGTTATTTAAATGGTGAGTATGAATAAGTAAAATAAAATAATTTAAAAAACCAAAAATTATATTGTTTTTTACTTTCTCTATGTGTGAATGCATGTGGTGTCAGTGCATAAGAAGGCATAGGAAGAGGAAATGTGTGGTAGCTTCTGCACCTGCAGTCATCGTTGTCTTTGCATGGCACATTGTCGTGTAAAAGCTATTCTACTTCTCATCGTGAGGAGCTACATTGTTCCACGAAAAACATTTTTTGTCAGTACCATGCTTGTAAATAAAAGTTATAATTAAACTGTGTGCAGGTGTGATGTGCTCATTTTAGAATCATTTGTTTTGTCATTCAGATATTCTGGAGGGATCTAAGAGTCCTGTAGTTCCATCACCTCCAGCAAGCCAGCTTTATGAAAAGAATATGTTCTGTACACCATTTATGGTGGACCCTAAGGATGGAATTGATCCCTCAGTGATCCAGCAGCAGAAGGGCACCCCAAATCAAGTGATGCAAGCTCTCTTCATGAACAACATGTCGACTATGGATAAGCCAAACTCATGTGAGTCAATTTAGTTTTGCACTTGAGAATTTAAAACTTGTGTATGTATCTACTTTGTAAGATAATTTATATTCATTGTGATACCTGTTGGTTTGTTTTCTGAGACAGTCATTTCAGAAATTATTACATGAAAAAGATAGGAGGCAATTGTTAATTATTATTAATTAATGCCTATAACAAAGGTTGGCTTCACTTTTATTTTTTTCTAGATATTATGACTGGATTGCTGGTTACATTGTAATGTCAGAATGTGGCACATAACAACAAAATAAACTTTCATAACACTGTTCTATTTCATAAAAGTCAAAATGGAGTATTTAATTATTTTTACTGTCACAAATGTAATTCCTTGTATAATGCTACCTTTAACTCTGGTATATTTTGGATATCTATCGGTTAAGTTTTGAACTAATGATTAGACTTAATGATTGGTTGTACTAAACATTTAAATGTTTATATTGTCATTTGAGTAATTCTGTTATTAAGTGTATTAAAATAACAATAAATTGGGGAAGCTATTGTAAGTGGTGGAGGTCTATAAGAATTTCCATTTGATAAATGTTCTATATTACAGTGATGAACAGCAACAACTTCAGCACACATGATGCAGAAGCTCAGTTAAAGGCGCTGTTGTTTTCGGGAAAGAAAGACTCTGCATCCTCCAGTGGCACAGCCAGTCCAGCAAGCCTGTCTGTCGGTGAGTTACTATATTTCAACATGGTTTTCTTCTTTTGTTAGTCACGAACAGGGGGAGTGAGAAAAAATTTCTTTTTTTTTCCACTCTTTGTTTAAAAATATTTTCTACATAAAGATCACTACAGAATTACATTTGTTAATACATACACATTGTGTTTTAATTTACTACAGGTGTTCTAAACATTAATTATGTAGATGGATCAACAGTTTAACTCAGTATACCTTTTTATGCAAAGTTTCTCAATAAAATATTGCATGCTTTTGTATTTCAGTGGTTATTTTATAACTGACCGTATGAAAATAATGTTTAACTGTGCGCTCTTTTACAGGTGTAGCACGTCGTGCCAAGACATTGGTCGAACTTGAGGCTGGCTTCCATGGTGACTCTCCACTGAACAATTCTGGACACCGCATGATGAGTCCAGCTCAGTTGCCATCACTGACTCAAGAATCTAAGCAAGAGGAAGACCTGACTGCCTTCAACAAGTTGCTCAGTATGATGACAGCTGGGGCAGCAGCAGCCATGGCACAGGACCAGCAACCCAAGACTCCTGTGAGTGGATTTGTGAGTGGATTTCATAGAATATATTTTTAAGTTTTAAAGACTATTACAAAATCCTAATTAGCAGTTGTGTTGAAAAATAATAGTATAGTCATACTTAACATAAGAGGCCACCCAAGTGCATAACAAAGTGGCCATTCAAGACAGTTGACGGCTTATTACAGTATTTTATAATGTTGCATTAGAAGTATCATTTCCAAGATTATTAGTGAAATATAGTGCCATTTAATGCATACAAATGCATTGATGCTCTTTATTTTTCCATTAATATACTGTAAATCTTGCACTCTTGAGAGGTTTTTTTGTTGTTTTTTTCATTAAAGTTGATCTGCTATTAGTCTGGACATTTTGTCAGCTTTGTTTGACACTCAAGGGCAATTAGATGTCAGGCTTCTCCATTAAAGTGTGATAATGTTGCCTCAAATGATACCATACAAGACCACTACTTTTACTCTAAATATCTATTTTTATGGGACATTGTAAGAACAAACAAAAAACATTGTGGCTTCTAAATGCATAAAGGTTTTTCATAAACTTGGGGTTCAAGTTATATGGCTGTTTGCCAAATTAGACTGGTGCAAAAATAACAGCCTAGCATGGTACCATTTGTCTGCAATAAATATTTTTATGCAACTTTATAAAATTCTATTGTGATTAGCGGTCATTTGAATTAAGAGGTTACTTTTCATTACTTTCTTGGTGGTTGGTTAAGACAGGTTTGTATTAACTTTGTTCTAGTTTCAATCCGCATACATGTATACACTTGCCCAAGTCCTGTCACAACTTTCTGTACAGTATTGAAAGTAGTTGGTCTTAATTTTTATTATTTTCTTAAATTCATTTAAGAGTTACACATATAGCACCCTGTCCACTCCTATTTCAAGTAATGTGGTTGAGTTTTAATAAACTTTACTGTTATTTTCTTTGTAGAATTCAATGCCCCAAATAGCACGATCATTGTCACCACAGCTCTCACAGTTGATGTCCAACAATGATTTTATGCAGGTCTGCTTTCACTTGATTTCTTATCTTTCCTTTTTAGCTTTATTACATGAAAACAACTTCATACTTTAGTCAAATTTGTGTTTTAAAATAAAGAGGTGCACAATTGATAATCATCAGCTATTATGACAGTCTTCCAAGCCCTGAAATTGCCCATGGCAATCAATCGGCAGTGCCGTGGAGATTTTCATTCTCTGTGGCACTTTTTTTGTTGCGGACTAAAAAACATTTTTCAAAGTATATTTTTGTCTAATTATTAACAATAAAGTAAACTTAATGTTAAATGCCATGGACACTATTTTTCCACAGCATTTATTATGCCGTGGATGTTTTCTTAATTGTAGGGGTTGGTGTTAAAAGGAAACCTGTTATATTTTCCCATTAGCAGCAAAAGAACTTTCAAGTACACTACCTATACTAGTCTAGTAATTATTTTGTGTGTTCAACTTTAGCGATATCTGGACCAATCCTCGAATCTCAACTTTAATGTCATGACATCGTCACACAAATAACTTTGCATTAAGGTCACTCATATTTCATTTTTCAGTTCACAGATTTGCTGATATTGATTAATTTTCTGGATATGTCAAGAGACTTTTCTTGACACTGTTGTAACACTATATTGCATGCACTAACTTGACAAATTCATATTTCCTACTTTTTTTCATTCAACCTCAATTTGAAATTAATCTTTCTAACATTGTTACATACCACCTGTTGTAACATCCTTCTTAAAAATGACAGATTTAGATTGTGCTAGCCTATTCAGATTTGTTGAATATTTTTAGTTTGAAAGGAGCTTCTTTATTTTTGTTTTTCGTTGAATTTTTTTTAGTGTTATGCAGTTGGTAATAGTTTCTTTGCGTGGCAGTTGTTTTGAGGAAATAATAGCTAAAACTTGATTGTATTACGTCGGTCGTCGGATCGATCCTTCTCAGTGGACCCCATATGCAGTTTGGGCTATTTTCCGTTCCAACCAGTGGTCCACAACTGGTTTATCAAAGGCCATGGTATGTGCTG
>JAULBS010081110.1:0-19126 GCA_032355785.1 Symmetromphalus regularis | reverse complement strand
GGCATCACAAATCGGTGTCACTGTCAGACGTTAGTTATTGGGATTTGTTTTTCACTTTACTTCGAGCAAAATATTACAATGACTTTGACTTCTCACTACTGTTAACAAGTCGGCGACCTGAGCGAACTTTTGGCGAAAAAAAGCCCAATTTTGCCGGCTAGATTAGTGCCTGACTTAGTGAACTCTATTTGTTGTTAGTGATTCAAAGTAGTGAATCAATTTCTGCAGTAGATACTGCTTATTACAGTATTAGACATTGTCACGTATTAATGGGCTTGACTTCGCCTACTCATAATTCTTTAATTATTAATATCAGAGAAATGGCTAAGAGGAAGTTTGCTCACCCTGTAAAGAAAAGAACCCATAATGATTTGTATGTTGAACAGTTTGGTTGAATCTAAGATACCTGAGAACAATATGTATGTGTTTGGTAGCCTTCACTGGTTTTAATAGATCGGCAGCACTTGTTAATATTAGATGCAGTGATGGTATTTTTTCACAAGAATATATATGACAATTTTCAATGAAAAATCTAAAACTGATGTGTATTGTCATGAGGCATGGCTAGTTATAGGTTGAACTATTTCTGCTGTGTGTCCAGTTATTTGGTTAGAAAGGTATTTCCAGGCAGCTCAATTTGAACCAAATGGATTTATTTATAGGAATATGTGTAAAACTATAAATGGGTTTGTTTTCAGTGGTAAAAATATCCTTTCCTATACACAAGCAGGGAATTGTTTTTAGAAGCATTTTAAGCCTTTTGTCATTGACATAGTTTAATATGGTTTACATAATCTTACAGTAGGTTTGGGGAAGTGACAGCCACCACTAATAATGGTATTCCAGATAAGATATTTAAAAGTCATGGATGTTGGAAGAGTGAGAATACCAAGGAAGGTTATGTTAAAAATAGTACAGAGAGTAGATTGGCAGGGTCTTTTTCTTTGGTCAAAGTACCTAAGTTACGTAATTTGCTAAATTGTCTGGTAGAGGATACTGTTAGAGCAATATATATAAGGAGGTGGCAAAGTGAGATTATCATCTCTGTTGTGTTGCACGATTATCACGCTTGTTATAAATGTTTATTTCACATTAAATTTTGTTTTTGTTTGTTATAGGCTGATGAGCCATGAGAATATGTGAGATTGAGCTTAAAAGCTAATAGAGGGGTGATGACTCGTTATAATAATTTTTTCATTCTAAGGTGTATATGAAATGCAGAGGTTTGTGTCATAAACTGTGGCATGTACACCACACAGTATGCCTATTAACTGCTGTTTTAGTTTTATATACGGAGGAGGTGATAGAAAATATGAAACAGATGTTGAGTCTGAAAGTTACAATACTAAGGGCTTACCAACAGGTGTCTCTGGAACAGTGGGAACAATGTCAGACGGCTGAAGATTGGTTGCAAAGGGTGTTGATGGACCATTCACCATCACATGACCTAGGTAATGTAGAAGTTTCTGGGCTCGATTTTGTGATGGAATAAAATGAAAGAGCTCTGGGTTTTCATCAATGAAGTATGTGTCTAGCACTCCTGTTAGAAATTGCTTGTTTTCCAACACATTGATCAAAAATGGAACATTAGTCTGAAAATTAAAATGAATGGTCATGACACCCTAAATCAGTGGCTGTTAGGTGTTGAACATAATGAGTAATACAATTTCCAAATGATTTATATAAATTATTTATTTATTATTAGAATATTAGAGGCACTGATTTTCTGCGATAACGGAAATGTGGAAAAACCTATCTGAAATGGAATTCCCTATTTTCTCTGAAAACATTATTACTCGTCTCCAAATAGTGCAGTTTATTAATTAAACAGATTTCACAGCGTCAAATTGAAAGAAAGAAAAAATGGTCGATAATTGTTTTGTTTTTTAATTTCTTTTTTGGGAGGTTGGGGTTCTTTTATTTGTTCTTTTTGTTGTTGTTGTTGTTTTCTTTTTCATGCATGCATGTGAATGTGTTTTTAATGGAAAATATTTCAATGGAACACAAAATGAACTTATAAAATTTACAGTAATGGAAAAAACTGAATTTATTAAATTCTGAAACAAAAAAGGGGTAAATTTGAAATGGAAAATCAGTGCCTCTAGAATACACATGTATAATTATAGAAAATTAATGGTTTTTAAAGACCACAAAATGTTTAGAAGAATGTCCCCATGAAACCAGTGATGTTAAATTAATATCTGTTATTTTGAATCTTATTTATAAACACATTCATAATAACAGACTGTAGTCATATATTTATCCCACCATTTATTATAACCATTTAGATTATAATGTTCATCATATTCTATCTGTAAACAGTATGCTGTTATTAATATCAACAAGACAAGCAAAAAACATGCATGTAACTTGAAATCTGTGCAGGTACTGAAAACTTAATATGTTCAGGCAATGTGTTAAAGGGGTGCTAAAAGGATTGCTACCTACCCCTTATTTGCAGTCTTCACATTTATTCAAACATTTACATTTTTTCAAATTTAAAATGAAACATTAACTGAATATTATCTTATAAGGTAGGATACAAATTTAATAAGGGAAGCTGGGTCCCTGACAGTTGCTGATAAAATGCTGAATTTCCTACTATATAGCTTTAGACTACTACATCCCTGTATGAGTTATTTTCCCTCAATACCGGATTAATTTTAAGAAAAATCAGTTTGAGCAAACCTGGAAATAAGTGCTCAGTCACGGATATTGTCCGGTACAAAATTGTCATTTGTCAAGCTTTGACAGTCACAAATTTAATATTAGCAGTCATTTTGTCCGACACAAAATCAGTTGTTTTTGTGTCTAATCAGTTCGATACTGTATGTTTAAAAAGCATATTTTTAGGAGTTTCAAGATTATTCACATGCTTACATATACCTAGTGGTAACTGAACAGTCGCTACTACTTTTAAATACCAGGTAAATCTATTAATATACCCGATCAAGCTCGATGACTCTATAAATAATACTTTGAACTCCTTGAATCCGTAATTGGCCAACATATTTCGAATTACCTAAATACCCTGCAAATGACCTAAATAACTGGCAACTTCTGATATTTTTTTTTAATATCCACCTGTTCCTTCTTCCATCAGTGTCATTAAATGATATCGGTTGATAATATAGAATTAGCGGTGTAAATGGGATTTGGATATAGTAGATGT
The DNA here is from genome assembly GCA_032355785.1 of Symmetromphalus regularis. NCBI lineage: Eukaryota > Metazoa > Mollusca > Gastropoda > Neomphalida > Neomphalidae > Symmetromphalus > Symmetromphalus regularis. Next base: position 15,954 of record JAULBS010081110.1, on the reverse strand, counting down.
TTGGCTAAAATATGTGACTTCAGGCCTGTGCTTCAACATAGCATGCTGATGTCATGCGGTTGATCATGAAGGCAAGACGTTGAACAAAATCGCATCGTTTTTCAAGAAATCCTTAACATCCCATTACTTGTAGTTCTGTTGATACCTGATATTCAAACCCTCCGACTTTTTGAGAAAAAGCTGACATATTATATGCAATTATTTTCAGGGGGTAAAAAAACTTGCGATCGAGCTTTCATTTTACCTTTTCGCGAGGAATTGTTTTCGTGACTACGTCCCTCAATAATAAAAATAATAAAAAAAGGAACATTTACCAAGCTCTTCTCAGTTAGTTTCATTTAACACTTTAACATTATCAGTATACTATCCACATGTTATAAGATTGAACACGTCCATGATGCAACTTTTTAGACAAATAGTATTTACTGCTAGTACCCTCAAGTTTCTGTTCAGATTAACTAAGAATATTCATAATTATTGATGAACAATCACATATATAATCTTTGTAAAAACAAAGAAAACTGAAATCTCTGTTTGTACGAAATGTTGATAACTTGTTGAATGTATTATGTATTTACGGTACGGTGTTCATAGCCAAGCCGGAAATAAGTCCGCTCGTAATTGAATTCGCAACACTATCAGCATGTTCGCGGTATATTTTATTTACAAATTTTGTTTTGCGTATACGGAGTACTTTGTTGAAATGGGTAAGTGATGATTTGGTACAAACATCTGTGATGAGGTGTGCAATAAAAAAATATTTATTTCAATATTAAATTTTATAAATTTCAATTTGATGAGAGGTATGTTTTCGTTTTTGACCGGCACAAATTGACTGACATAGGACATTTTGACAGGTACTTCTCAAAAAAAAATGTCCAGGCTTGAGTTTGTGAGGTTATCTCGTTTTTATCAAATATTATAACATTAAAATTTAAAAACATCCTCCCATAATTTATTTAAATATGCAAGAAATACAATTTTAGGAGGCCAAGTTGGATTGCCAAGAATTGTTGCCTTAAGTATTCAGTCTTTAACATGATGTTGTCTATGTCAGTAGAAAGAAGGTTAATGAAAACTGTTTTAAAGACATGACATTCCTTACCTTGACTCCTTTAATTCGGAATTCCTTTAGTGCTCGTAACATTTTTGCTGAGGCTGATGCATGACTTCTAGCATGAGCAATGACCTTGACAAGCAGTGAGTCATAATATGGAGATATAATTGCTCCAGCAAAGGTAGATGCACTGTCCAAACGTATGCCCATACCCTCTCCACTACGGAACACCTAAAATGCAAAAGATGAAATGTAATGAAAACAATTTCATACAGAAATAAGTGCAGTAATCTTTTTATTGCAATACACTATATTGTTTATATGCATTAAACTTCCTATGAAAAGCATCAGCTAACACAGAGAATACATGATCTAGTATAACAGTAGAAGAGATGGTTAACAATTTCAAATTATCACTATCAGTCACAGGTTATGAACTTTCAAAAGGCATATATATTATACAGTGAAAGAGTGAAACTATCTCATGCATGTCACTATAATTCTGTTGTAATAAACAGATTTACCATAAATATGTCAGGCATATTTGCTTTTCGTTTTGTGGAAATGGCTCCGATAAGTTGGACATCTAGATATCAACTAATAATTTAGGCAGTTGAGTTGGTTAAAAAGAAAAAAATGCAATTACTTAGAATCAGCAATTATTAACTATTATCAAAAATATTCTTCTTTTAAATGCTTTTACATTCATGATGATGTTAACATTATGATGATAAAATATCAAGAACATTCTGTACTTTAAACAATCTTTATTTTATCATTCTATTTATATTTGAGTCATTACACCTCAATCCTGCCTGTATCTGGCTGAAAGTTTCGAGCGGGATCTTCTGTAGTCATTCTGCACTGGACAGCAGCACCATGGAGATGTATCTGTTCCTGAGACAAGTTCAGATCTGGTAGACTATGACCTTCACTAACTCGAATCTGAGCCTGGACTAGATCAATGCTAAAGTGAAACAAATGTAAGATATGAACATTTAAAATCTGGTATAACCAGAATTCTGGCTGACTCACACTTTAGACAACATGTCAAAATTTAAAAAATGTTTGATTTCCAACAGCCCACAATTAATAAATCAATTGCTTTGTGGCTAAATTAAACAAATAAATAAATAATAAAATATAACCAGAATTCTAGTGAATATATATTTTGATAAGTAACAATAATAAGAATAATAATAATAATAAAAGAAACCCTTGCTACTAGTTCTAAAGAATTGCCTGTGGCAGTAGTGGTTTCTTCTGTAAACCATGTGTCACAAATAATGTGAAAATTTACTGAAAAAAGTATTTCAAATTTTGGTTTTACACCCAATCAGGCATAATTCTTTTTTTACTGTGTCCCATTTTGTATCTGATTAATGTCAAGCATTAAAATAATAATTGTTTCTAGGAATAAACTGAAAACATTTAGGTAGGATCATTTAAATATACATAGCTGTATGTATGAAGTTTAGATACTTAAAAATGTTGGATGTCTGATAACACAATTTGTTTTGCCTTTTATAATGGGTAAACCTGGTTGTTATGCATATCATATAGCAACTTGCACATTAAAACCAAAACTGTACTGCTAGTCATTATCATAAAACAACCAAACTGATTTTTTACTCACCCTGTAACCTCTTCAGTAACGGTATGTTCCACCTGCAACCTGGCATTCACTTCAATGAAATAGTATTTTCCAGTTTTATCCAATAAGAATTCCACTGTGCCAGTATTTTCATAACCAACATGTTCGCCCAAGTTGACAGCATCACTAGTAATAGCTTCTCGCATTTCTTCGGACAGCAGAGGAGCGGGGGCGATCTCAACCACCTTTTGGTGTCGACGCTGAACAGAACAGTCTCTCTCATAAAGGTGGACTACATTTCCATATTTGTCACCTTAGAAAAGGAAAAAATGTAGACATCAAATGAGTATGTCTTTTATCTCTCTTATATGTACCACAAAATGTGAACCTGGTAACCTGGTAATGCCTCAAAATAATTATTGTTGTTGTACTGTCCTAAATGTATCGATTTGTGTCAAACATTACAGAAAATGTCTGTCAAATAAGTTAATGTGTACAAAGAGAAATATACACAAATTATGTTTTATACTTGTAGTGTATGTTTTCTTGATTGTTTAATTTAGCCCAATTTTGATAATATACACAAGCTGCACTGAGTAAATTATATATATCTTCCGATCTCTCAAACTAAAGAACAGTCCCGGCTGAATTACTATATAAACTAGTAGTAACTGACCTCGAACACTCAAACTTTGAAAACAGCGATCGCTCGAAAATTGGTAATTGGAGAATAATGAATCGCCAGTTAAGCAGAATGAAACGTGCATCTTGGCAATCAACTTTTACAGACGCAGTGCTGCGTTGATTACATAATACATGATCACAGACACCTGCTAACAATCTTAACAGACAACGTGACGAAAGAGTTTTTCTGCAAGTGCTAAGCAGCCGTTAATTACAGAATTTTTGGAATAATGCTTCTTTATTAGACAACAAACTGTTAAAATGGGGCTATTTACTTGTGGAAAACAAAAAATATGCATAGGTATAATTATGTTTAGTGCTATCGATATTGCAGGAGTTTTAGCATTCCATTCTGTTTGCAAATCCCTAAATTATATTAACTGAATCATTTACTTCCGTTTATGTACGTATACATATATGTTTTATTTGTTTTACATGTATCAGGGTTTCTAGAATACGGTAGCCCAACTCCTGTGGCTAGTAGTTTTTGCAGTCGGGCTACCAAATAATCACTTTCAACCCGATGGTGGGGTGTGGGGTTTGAAGGGCGAGTGGGCGGGGGGGGGGGTGTACTCCGCTAGGCCTGAATATAAAACTGTGATAATAATTGGTATTGGTTTGTTTTATATGTGACAAATGAAAATGGTCATAAGATTTTAATAAAATATCGGGCTAGTGATAATAACTGTGGGCTAGTGGATTTTTTGTATTTACTAGCCCAGCTGGCTATTAAAAAACATTCTAATTCCACAGGCCTGTATATATATATATATATATATATACATATAATTTTCATTAAAAGTTAAACAAGACTGTTCATAAAAGTTCATAATTTTATTTATCATGAAAATAATTATAATGTGTACATAAATATTTATAATACATGCATAATTATAATATTCGTGCTTATTGTTCAGAAAAACATAAAATTTTCACTGCATTTTGAAAATATTAAAGTATTACAGGCCACACTGAAAATCTATAATTCCAGAAAAATCTGAAAAAATTTCATCTCAGAGATTTTCTCACAAACAGTTTAGTAGATAAATGCAAAATGAGAATACATTACCCAGTTTCAGTAAACAAATAGTATAAACAAAACCTTTAATAAACACCATACCTAAAATCTGGACTTCCACATGCCTTGGTCTCTCAATGTATTTCTCCAAGAACAATGCCCCATCACCAAAAGCATCGAGAGCTTCTGAATAGGCCCTCTGGAAATTTTCTTCAACTTCCTACAAAACAGATCATAATTACTTAACCAAAAAATAAATCTAAATTTACGTACATTTTTTCTGTGATCAAGGGATATCAATGTTACTTAATCCAGTGTACATAATAAAATGAAAGGATTGGTTAACAAGCCAGCACATTGTTTATTTAGCAGCTATCAGGCATCATGTATATGATGTTTTATTACTCACAATTTTCAGAGGAAACCCACTACTGCCACATAGGCTACTCATTCCAATTAGAAGCAAGGGATCGTTTTATAACCAGCTTCCAACATAAAGGATAGCACGTTACAGCATTTAATAAAATACAAACTGACATAAAATAGCCTAGACTGTTGATAAAAAAGTATTGTCTACCAGTGAACTGATGTATTTTCTTTTAGACTTTATATCATTAAAATGTGAGCAGTTGTGAATCTGGTTGATATGTGGTTGGTCGTCAGATCAATCCCTATAGTCCCTAACACCATTTCCAAAAGCACCAACATCTGTTTCTGATTCCTTAATATATATATCAGTGATATTAAGGAAAGTGGTAAATTGTTAAATAAATAACTCTTTATGGGACTAGCCACTATAGTACTTAATATTCTGAGGACAAAAGGCGTGTTGGTATGGATAAAAAATATTTGAGATTTCTAAGGTCTAAATGAATATTTAATTAATGTAATTCCATTAATATTTATTGAAGATTGTATTTATCCAATACATTCTTACAGAATACATAATTTATGTAATTATTTTAAATTACCTCAATGTTTTTGACTACACGCATGCCACGTCCACCACCACCATATGCAGCTTTAAATATGACCGGTAGTCCATACTGTTCACAGAATGATAGTGCCTCTTCCGCCGACTTCACCGGTCCTGGTGTTCCAGGAACAACTTCAACTCCTATAATAAGAGGTCAATATATTAACAGGTCTATGATGATATGTAAATGCATACTCCCACGGACCATTGACCTAATTAATTAATTTTAAAACTTCTGAATATTTTTGTAGCTGCAAAAATATTTCGTACCAATTTATTTCACCCCACAAGGAGTTCCAATCTTGAAATTTGAAATATTTAAATGTGAAAAAAAATCGATCGACTCGACATGATTCAGTTAAAATGTTTTGCGTGATATGAAAACGAGATTTAGTATAACAAATGCATGTAAGTTTCATTTGTACTCAATATTTAGACCACAAAGCCCCTTAAATTACGTAGGACTATGCCTTTAAAACATGACTGGCAGTCAATAATGTTAGCAGAACACTACATCCACTTCAGTTGTGGCTGCCCTTGAAATTCAAAAATACTTACAATGGAAAGGATTGCTTGTTTAACAACACACAGGCACATTGTATATTCAGAGAGTCTATTCTTTTTTTGTTAGCAACAAGAAATCTTTTATATATGCACTTTCCCACCGACAGGATAGCACATAATACCACAGCCTTTGATAAACCAGTTGTGGACCACTGATCTGTGCACTGATCAGTAGAAGACTTGAGTTGTTAGAGATGTTTAGTTCACCATGGGTAAATTCTAAACTTCTCTATTATGTAATAAGCTAACAGTGAGAAAGAACATATTATTATTATTATTATTTAGTTGTATGATTTCCAAGTGGTACGAGCGAGGTTTATCACACACATCAATTGAAATTATGGGTGCTGTACTGGTGCGACCACTGCAATGCACCAGGTTGGAAAATATGTTTAACCATAGTATATCTCTTTTTGTTCTAGGGGTAGGGTCCTTAAACAACCATACAATACTTAACACCTAGTCATAGACATCATAATCTAAAATACCTGCTTCAAAAGCAGCTTCTCGAGCCTCCACTTTGTCTCCCATTTTTCTAACAACTTCTGGTGTAGGACCAATGAACTTCAATCCAGCATTCAAGCAAGCATGTGCAAAATCAGCTCTTTCTGAGAGAAATCCATAGCCTGGATGAATTGCATCCACATTGTTATCCTGATGACAAAATATTTATATATTGGATATCAGAATACATAATAATATCATTAGGTACAGTTAGGCATTTCATTCATCTGAAGTACAAGGTAGGGAAAAGCAAACAGATGATTCTGGTATATTGTGTAATTTTTAAATCTATTTTTTTACTATTGCCCCAGAGATCTCATTATTGATAATGTCAGGGTTATCAGGCCATAGTATTTTACACGAACCACCATTCTGTTTGCATGTCGGTTATGCACAATTAAATTTATGCGAACTGCCAATCAGTTAGCAGGGGTGTATATTAGAGGTCGCCCGCCCACCTGAGTCAGGTTCAAATTGAGTCTGGTGAGTTCAGTATTGGCCACCTCAGATTGCATCACAGATTTCGTTTGCAACAGACGCCATTTTTGCACTGCAAGTTTGCGCAATCGTGATAATGCATAAGACTACTGGGTTCTGGCCTCTCGCTCACGTGTTCTTTGCCTAGATTTAACAGATTGTCAGCCATATGGTGTTTTTTGGACAATGTAAATTTACCGCTGGCAAAAATAAATAAATAATACTAATGAAAACAAACAAGCAGAAAAATCTGTAAATTACAGGCCATAGGATTTCAAGGTAACGTGTCGGCAAAATCATGGAAACCAAAAATCCGTTCCCATGATTTTCTTATCAAGTCTACGTTATTCAAACAGACCCGAATTATCAGACAACACCGTGCAAAAAATAAATAAATAAAATTAAAAATCACTGATTATGTAACAGTCTCGCCCGACGAGTCTCGCCCGACGGTATTTATTGTTTAACATGCTATTTTTGGTAACGTGGAATAGACGGTGTCGCAAATGAAACCTTTACAGATGCCATGGTGCAAAGTCCACTGCCTAGCAATAAATGTATCTAAAAATATGTCACTTGTTGATTTAGTGAGATTGCCGAATACATGACTTTGTTCGGAATTAGTCCATACGTACATGTATGCTTTTCATATAACCCTCCCAAAAATACGACAGAGTGGTCAACTAATATTCAGTATTTGTTTTAACAATGCGTTTTGATTGGTGATAAATTAAATGGGATACCAAATGATCTTTTATTTCTGTCATTCGGTAGACGAGGACCTCCATAAAAAGGATCATACCATTTTGGGTTATTTCTGTTTAAAACCGGAAGTAGTAAAGAGAAATTAACTCTTGAAGTTTATTTCGTTTTGTGGTATTCTTATACATGATGAATGCCTTATCCTATGTGATAGCAAAGATGTGACAGTACTAGTAATATTGTTTCCATTTCTTATTAATGCAGTAAAATAAAAAAGAAACGTAACGCGAACGTGTCTGTCAATATGCTCAAAATGGAGGACTGACATTGTCAACGTGGAAGTTGATATTTTCACCAACTTTTTTGCCTGGTGAAGGACCACTAGAGCCAAATCATTAATGTCATTAACAAAATATATCTTGTAGTCTGTGAATCAGAATTAAAAATGTTATAGCATACCTAAGGTCCACATTGTTGGTCAGTTAAGAAAAAAAAAAATATATATATTTTGCAGCTTCCCACAGCATTAACTTTTCTATCTTTCACAGCTGAAGTGAAAAATAATAGAGTAAAATGAGACAAATCTTCATAATAAAAAAAATATCCCCAATGGGTTCCCATGATCACCAGGCATCCTGTACGTGGCCTGTATGAAGCTGAGAAGGCTGGTTGGAAATTTTGGGGGCTGGTTCATTTTCCCAGGTTACCGACCTGGCTAGCCGGCATCTTAAAAAGGTTAATCTACACCCCAGGTTAGTTGTGCGCTGTACACATTCAAAAATTAAAACTTTATGACTACAGGAGACGTACTACTAGTATTCCGACAAATGTTTTCGACTGATTTTTAGATACTTGATGTGCAGCAAACCAGAAGACAATGTCATATTGCAACAGTTGTAACTTGTGGCCATTCTAAACAAAAATGTGCACAGATCGATGGGGATGGCAAAATTATTTGAACCACAGTCTTCCGCTGCAGCGAATGCACGTAAGATTTTTTTTAACTGGCCAATCGGGCCACTCACTGCAACACTTAGACTCACCCATACCACTTCTGAATAGCATGTGACTGAATTTTGTTTTAAAAAACCTTACTTAAACTACACTTTAAAAACATGTCATATCATACAAACAATATTAACAACACAAAAGAAGGAAACAGAATGGGTTTAAGTTTCATTATAAACTGTTGTAATTATAATATTGTCAAGAAACATAGCATAGTGGAATCTGATGAATTGTTCCGATTGTAACAAAAGACAAATACGGCTACAGTGTTCCGATTGAACATACAATTTTTTTTACATTGCTGAGATTTCCCAAATACATAATCAAAACTGTCCGAGACATTCCAAATGGTTTTAGACTGTTCAATAGGCTGAGGAAATAGTTGCCATTATGTCCTGTATGTGTCTGGTTGCACAGATACTGATAGAAAATCAATTGAAAACAATAAATAAAAATAACTTTACAATCCATTACAAACATTAGTCATTTGAATTGTGATACATGAGACAATGTGTGGAAATTTTCAGTCGCCAGGTGCGGGACTCATGTTAAGGGTTTTACTTGCCTGACGCTATTTTGATCAGGCGACTGTAAAGTGCACACTTTGCCACTGAACCACTGATATTCAATAATAGTTACTACAAACAGATGAATTCATAATACATATGAATATAAATAAATAATTAATTATAATCATGGTTTAATAACACATTCAGAGCATTACTTTTAACTTAAATATCAAATAAACTTGCATCTGATTCCAAATGCAATGAAGTAAAAATATTTTTCACTTAGGTGAGCTATACTTTCATACTTTTGCTATGTGTATAATTTCTGGTATGTTCAAATAGGCAGCAACAGGAGGAAGTCCTTTCCCAATGAGGTAGCTTTCATCAGCTTTCTGTCGGTGCATTTGCATGGTGTCCTGTTCCGAGTAGATGGCCACTGACTTGATATTCATCTCAGAACATGCTCGGAAAACTCGAATGGCAATTTCACCTGGCAAAATGTAAGATATGACCAACACTTAACAACTGGACACAAAAGAAAAATGCAGTTATTTTTTAAATTATTGTTTTATATATTAAAATAAAGTTTCAAACAACGAAATAATGAATGTATTAATGCAATAATGAATGAATTAATTAACAAACAAATGAATGAAAGAATGAACTAACAAAATGAAAGAATGAAATCAGGGTTTCACTTAGCATCTGGAAAATGGGAGTCATCATGACTCGCAGGGTTTTATTTTGGGAGTCAACCATTCAAAAATGGGAGTCAAGCGTATTATTTCAATCACATATTTTACTAAATAATGTCTTGTTTACATTACATGCATACATAATATCCATTATCCACTATTCTATCTTTATAATATTAATACATGTATATTCATTGTTTTTTCTTCTCATAAATAATAGTTTCAGAAATATTTTGCGTCAACCATGATGCACACATATTTTATTTAGGAGTATTTTAGTGAAATATTGCATCAAATATGCAGGATTCCTGCGTCATGTAAAACCCTGTGATATGAACAAATAAATAAATAAACAAACAAATAAATAAAGTTTTTTGCTCAAAAATTATGCCATTACATATTGCTGTTTTGGAAAAGATAACATATGTACACTTAGTCTTAGTTTTCAACAGAGAAAAAAAAAAATGATGGCACCAAACTTAGAATTACAAATAAATTATTTTGTCTTCAAATCCTCTGAGCACACATACATGTAAGCCTAAACCATCTCGCATTATGTCATCAGATGTATAGTCCTATGCAAGAAGGGCATTATCTTCCTAGAGGAATTATTTCCCTTAGCTAATTAATTTTATACCGTACTTCCGGAGAGGAATCAATTGTTCTAAACAACAGCCGATCACAATGGAGATTTATAAAAATTGAGTATACAAAGTTTGAAGGCGTATTTACGGGACAGGGAGGCCCATGTTTCAGGTACACGACATGAACTTATTAAACATGCAAAAGATTTAGGGGTGGAGTGGCATCGTCAGATCCTCCCTGCCTACAGTCATGATATTATTGTTTTCAAATTCAAATGGTATGTCTACTGTTACTAACAGTGTTGCTTGTGGTCAGAAACTGATACAATTAGATTAGTATTACGGAATACTATTTTAAATTCTTTTTTTTTTTTTTGAAATTATCGCATCGAATTACAGAACACTGTTTTAAAAATAAATAATGAGGTTTAGTTAATTTCTAAAAATAGGGTGCGCGAATGAATACATTCTACATCATACCATGTACAATCATTGGCTAAAATTACATAGATTACATAGTAATATACCAATATTCTTTTAAAATTTGGTTTGGCATTATTATTTGAACTGAAAAACAATCCATACATCTATTTGTATACCCTTAGAGTTTCCCCTCTGGAATACCCTGTTACTTTTGTACAATGAAGTCTGAATACCCTCACTTTTCCTGAGGATGTGGAACACTGCTCAAAATGTTAGAAATCAAGAAACATACACAATAATAGCCCATAAACTTCTTGTTACATTGATGTGCTTATATTTTTTCTGCCATACGATCCGGTTTATGTTCCTTTTTGTATATTATATATTTTCGATTATGTGTATTTATAAATAAATAAATAATAATAATTAAAATTAAACAAGTTTTTGTTGTCAATCGTTTATTAGATTTTTACTTGTTTGGTGGTGGGGGGGGAGTGCAGGTGTAAAGGAAAAAGGGTGAAACAAAAAGAAAAAATTTGTGCCGTTTTCACCAATACATGAAGGTGCCGTTTTCTTTAAAAAAAAATCATGGTGCCATTTTAGCCAAGCAAAATGGTGCCAATTTAAGTCTTGTTCACAATTTTTATGCGGTTCAACCAGTCTTTACAAGTTTATCGGAAGGAAATCTATGTAAAATTATACTTCTATTGTCTATATGTTTTCCCTTGTAATTACGACAAACACAACAGCAATGACGGTTAGCAGAACTTTATTTCTCACTAGCCTTTTCCATTGTTCACAACACAGTACGGATCATACTATTTACCACCCGGTAGCCTGGGAAATACAATTTCTCCCTTGGGGGGGAAGTAGTGGCATGTATAGTAGTCATATGTAGTATACTAATACATTTGGACACTATCTACTTGATCACATAAAAATTATTAATGTAGTCAAAATAGTTTTTATAAAATAGCATTTTTCATCTCTGGGGTTTCAATAGTATTAACCGCCTGGGAAGTAAAACGTTGCCCGGGACATAGTGGTGGCATATACGTAGTCATATTTAGTATACTATCTACATTATCTACTTGACCATATAAAAATTATTAATGTATGCAAAATATTTTAAATAAAATAATGTTTTCCATTGCAGGTGTTTCAATAATCCGGGCGGTTAATATTATTGGATGCCCAGAAATGAAATTGTTTTCTTTAATCAAAACGTTTTTGCCTAAATTAATATTTTTTATATGGTCAAGTAGATAATGTTCAGGTGTATTAGTATACCAAATATGACTACTGTACATGCCACCACTACACCCCGGGTGACGTTTTACCTCGCCCCGGCTACCAGGCAGTAAATAGTATGACTGCACAGTATGTCTGATCGTTTCCTCTCCGGAAGTTAAAGCCTTTAGAAGTTTCAATTTTATATGGTTTCTATAAATTCGACTGCAACAAAGGGAGATAAATATCAGGTTATGTAATACCCTTATTGCACTGGACTACAGTACTAGTCTTGGCTTTGACCATCTCAGAATGTGCAATAAGTAGAACTGTATTTTTATAAGATTCCTGCTGGTCAAATTTTAATATAACAGTTCTTTAAAATTATTTTGTACCCTGTAGGCTATGAGTATGAATCAGATTTTCATCGGAAGGTGTTGTACTCTCCCCAATGACACAGTGGTTAAGCTGTTGGAATCATGGCTAGAAGGTACAAGGAACAAATCTCAGTTGAGGTAGGAGATTTTCAAGCTCAATACAAGCTGCAACCTAAGGCTCAATGGGTATATGTACATCACTTGTACTGACCATCGGTCCACTATTGGTTTATCAAAGGCTGTAATAATTTGTGTGTTATCCTGTCTATGGAAAAGCACACAAAATATCCCTGTGTGCTAATCAAAAAGAGTAGCAGTAGCAGGTTTCTTCAAAAGACCATGAGTTGCAAAACATGTCTGACACATAATAGCCAATGAATAACCAATGTGCAGGGGTGTCGTTAAACAAACAATATTTTCTTTTGAAAGTGTTGTTATTTATACAAAATTAAAACAAAACTAAAAATTATTTTATTACCTCTGTTGGCTACCATAAGCTTCTTGATAGGTTGAATATCCTTGGTTTGAGTGGAATACTGTATTTTCAGACCTTGAGGCAGCTTGAATCTGGGGCATGTATTTGTTCTGAAGATGTTACTCAGCTGAGAAGATGCAACATTGCAGATCTGATCCGCCCGTGCCTGGAGTCGAAGCATCTTTGACGTTTAAACTGAAATTAGGACACATCCGTATAACTTTGAAAAAAATAGAAATAAAAGACATTTTGTTATCTTGAGAAAGATAAAGTTATTAATAAGCCAATATATGTATTAATTAGTATTTTTGTAATTACATTTAATTATATACTTTTTCTACTAAAAGAATTCTTGACTGATGTGTAACTTGCAAACTTCTCAAATTTAATGTTTGGTTTACATTTTCACCTCTCACACAGCTATATCTAAATCTCACCCACGGGATCATTCATTAAATAATCAATTTAGCATATTCTGAAAATTATGTTACTGAAGCATACCATAACTGGCATGCTGTGTCTGCTGAAATTAAGCACCCCAAATTCTCTCTCTGTCTGGTCCCTATGTCAACAAAGTGTATGTGTAGGAATGCCAAACTCCTTGGTGGCACGAGGAATGCCTTCATTGATGGCTTTCAGGGAGCGGGATCTAGCTCAAACAGTAGCGCGTCTGCCTGTGAATCGGTCGGTCATGGATCGATCCTTCTCAGTGGACCCATTTGCAGTTTGGTTTATCAAAGGCTGTGATATGTGCTGTCCTGTCTGTGGGATGGCGCATATGAAAGATCCCTTGCTGCTTATCGGAAGGAGTAGCCTACATGTATGTGGCGGCAGTGGGTTTTCTCTAAAGACATATGTCAGTATGACGTCCAATAGCCGATGATCAAATAAAAATCAATGTGCTCTAGAGGCGTTGTTAAATAAAACAAATTTTACTTTTTTCATGGCTTTCAAAGCTACCAATTTATACTTGCCCCAGTCGGACGCAGGGCCTGCAGAGTGCATTTGAAAGTAGGGGACAGGGGAAAATCTTGACAACCAGCTAATATGTTAATTGTTGGACTCGTGACCAATGACAACTTTATTTACATATAGGACAAGACTAGTGTGGTTTCAATGTACATGACAACCTGCAGCTGTGTACACAGGCACATGATGTATAGACATTTCTGCAAAGGAATTAGAAGTGATTCACAATGCATAAAAAAACATCTGCCCTCAAGGAGAGGGTATTTAAAAAAAAGAAAAAAAATTACATTAAACAAATGTTCTGCAAGGGGTGGTTAACATTTATTACACAGTCATTGTAATAATAGAGTATCTGTTATAACAATTATTATATTTCTGATGAATAGTTTAGACAGATACACATTTTGTACATGTTTATTATGTTTATGCTAAAGTATAAAGCTTCCTAATGTATCTGAATGGCTACCTTAATTATAGACATTACAGTTTAAACAGAGGTACTGTTTGCTTAAAGAATGTGGCCCACTTTTCATTAACGCAATTTCGCAAGCTTTTCCACCTCACATCTCTACGTGCGGAAATGTACATTTCATTATCTGCATTTTCACAGGCTAATTCCTGTACGCAATGTAATGTCACTGCACTATTTAGAAAAGAAACAAAACATGTCTTCCTTTACGAATTGGCCTTACTGTTATATTTATACAGAAATAAAGCACAATACATTCATATGATGTAATACCAATGGGCCTACCAGCACTGAAATCATAGGTAATGGGTGCATGAAATTTTGCAAAAACTACATGAACACGGGGCATTTTACAACCTTGTCAAGCAGTTGGAAATTAATTCAGTAAAATGCCATGAATACTTCAGAATATCTCTGGAGTATAGCCTGATTTTTGTATAACCAGTTATACAAAAGATATGTATATGTACGGGAAAATGCATGCTGAAAAAAAAAAACGTGCTCTATAAAATCGCTCATCCATAGACTTTTTTCCAATGCGTGCATATATGGAAACAGTATTATGTACATACACTATATCGATAAATTCGCTTGTGGAAATGTGTGCTAAATCAGTTTAATGGAAAGTGGGGCTATGTTTAATCCTGTATTCAAAATTCCCACTGCAAACATAAGCAGATCCGAGAGGGGTTTGGAGGTTCACATCCCCCTCTGACTACAAAGTTTAAATTTTTCTCCTTATCATTTGGTTGCACATAACTTTGTTAAAAATAATTACAATATTTTTGAACTCCACATTAAGTCACATAACTTTATGTATGCCTTAAATTATTCGAGTCATTAATCTACTCCATTACTAACTGCTCCGAATTGGTCAATTTTTTTCAACTTAAGTGCAATTCATTGGTATATGGATCCGATACATGTCTGCTATATCCTGAAAAAAATTTCAGGACTGAAAATGGATGTGCGAGGTCAATTTTCACATTCTGCATTTACTGGTGTGCGGGTCTTTCCCTATCAATTGTTCCCTTTCCTTGGTAGAAATCGAAGGCATTTTCTATGAAGTAAATACCATGTGTGTACAGAAACACCAGATGAATTGCCACCTGGAGCGATTAAAAAAACCCGGACCACAATGTAATTTGGGCTTCTGAATAAGAATCGGATGCCAATGAACACCTTAAGGTTATAACCATTTGTGTGCGGATTCATGTCGGATCGGTGTTCCAATGAAATGCGCTTTACAAGGCCAATGTATGACATTATTATTATTATTAGAATTATTATTATAATATTAGTGTTGGTAATGTATATGTACATTAATCTTCGGAAAGACTTCCAAATTTCCCCTTCTAACCCTATCCTAAGGAGTGGAAATTCGGAAGACTTGCAAAAAAAACTAAATTCTAAAATTTTATTGGAGGGTACGGGTGGATATTTTACCTGAGTTTTTGTACTGGCTCACACTCATAGTCATAGCTGTACTCAGGGCCCTCGAGAGGAAAAAAATGTGCTGGTGCGACACCTTTTGCAGGGCCCCCTGCCCCCGGCCCCCCCCATTTTCCAACACTAGTCATATATGTAGATGATTCATTTGCACTATACATGTATCTATGACAGTTGGAACTATGTAATA
>JAULBS010081099.1:0-19127 GCA_032355785.1 Symmetromphalus regularis | reverse complement strand
GATGATAAGATAAAAATATATGTGCTCTAGAGACGTCGTTAAATAAAACAAACTTTAGAATGACCATATGATTGACGCCCAATAGCCGATGATAAGATAAAAATATATGTGCTCTAGAGACGTCGTTAAATAAAACAAACTTTAGAATGACCATATGATTGACGTCCAATAGCCGATAAGATAAAAATCAATGTGCTCTAGAGGCGTCGTTAGATATATCAAACTTAACTTTTTCAACTATTTTGAATGGTATATAAGAGAGAACATATTATTTTGCTTTTACATAATATTGAACAGTTTTATATATCTTTATTTTGATTGCTTGTAGATTCGTATTGGCGCTGTCACAAGTTTTTTTATATCTTTATTTTGATTTCTTGTAGATTTATTGGCCCTGTTGTCATGACAACAGTTTTATTTATGTTTATTTTGATTTCTTGTAGATTCGTATTGTCGCTGTTGTCGTGACAACAGTTTTATTTATGTTTATTTTGATTTCTTGTAGATTCGTATTGGCGCTGTTTTCATGACAACAGTTTTATTTATGTTTATTGTTATTTCTTGTAGATTCGTATTGGCGCTGTTGTCTTGTCAACGAGTCTGGTGTTTGGACCGATGTTTACAAAAGCCTGGCGAGTTCACAAGATTTTCCAGCAATCCGTCACAAGAAAAGTAGTAAGTACAGAGTGTTTCCTATCAGACCGTGTGTCTGTGTGTCTGTGTCTGGGGCGTAGCTAGGCAGGGAAAGACGCCGAGGTAAACACAGACGCTGGGAGCTTGAACCATGTGGATAATAAATATTAGTATCATGGACAAACAAAAACTACGAAAATTCCAGACATGCAAGCGTATTTGTCTCTCAGTATCTCTGTGTGTATATGTCTGTGTTTCTCTGTGTCTTTCTCTGTCTCTGTGTGTGTATGTGTGTGTGTCTCACACTCTCAGTATCTCTGTGTGTATGTGTGTGTCTCACACTCAGTATTTCTGTGTGTATATGTCTGTGTCTTTCTCTGTGTATGTGTATGTGTGTGTCTCACACTCTCAGTATGTGTGTATATGTCTGTGTTTCTCTGTGTCTTTCTCTGTCTCTGTGTATGTGTGTGTCTCACACATTCACTATCTCTGTGTGTATATGTCTGTGTTTCTCTGTGTCTTTCTCCGTCTCTGTGAGTGTGTATGTGTGTGTGTCTCACACTCTCAGTATTTCTGTGTGTATATGTCTGTGTTTCTCAGTCTCAAGTTGTGTCGTGTGTGTCTCTCTCTCTCTATCTCTCTCTCTGTGTGTGTGTCTGACTCTCAGTATTTCTGTGTGTATATGTCTGTGTTTCTCTGTGTCTTTCTCTGACTCTGTGTATGTGTATGTGTGTCTCACACTCTCAGTATCTCTGTGTATGTGGTGGGTGTCTCACACTCAGTATTTCTGTATGCATATGTATGTTTCTCAGTCTCAAGTTGTGTCTGTGTGTGTGTGTCTCTCCCTCTCTCTCTATGTGTGTCTGACTCTCAGTATTTCTGTGTGTGTATATGTCTGTATTTCTCTGTCTCAAGATGTGTCTGTGTGTCTCTCTGTGTGCGTCTCACTCTGTCTCTATGTGTATCTTTCTATCTTAGTGTCTCACGGTGTATGTGTATATATCTCTGTGTGTTTATCTGTGTCTCTCACCCTCTCTGTGTGTATGTGGTGTGTGTGTCTCACACTCTCAGTATCTCTGTGTTTCTCTGTCTCAATTTGTATCTGTGTGTGCGTCTCACACTCTTTGTCTCTGTGTGTGCGTCTCACACTCTTTGTCTCTGTGTGTGCGTCTCACACTCGGTCTCTATGTGTATCTCTTTCTGCATCTCTCACACACACACTGTGTATATTTCTCTGTGTGTCTTTCACCCTGTGTGTGTGTCTCACACTCTCAGTATCTGTGTGTATATGTCTGTTTCTCTGTCTCAAGATGTGTCTGTGTGTGTGTGTGTGTGTGTATGTCTCTCTCTCTCTGTATTTGTGTGTGTATGCGTTGGCCTACAAGTTTAACGTGCTTATATCCAGACATTCAAACACGTTTTCTTTATTCACACAAACCTTTTAATCCACAACACGTTGTTTTTACAGGTAATACGAGACAACAAACTGTTCGTTATAATCGGCGTCATCTTATTGTGTGACGTCATCATCATGGTTGTTTGGCAAAGCGTAGATCCGCTGAAGTGGACGACGTCAGTTATAACCAGTCAGGTATGACGTCATACAGCCAATCAGAAGAATGGTCTTATTACAAAAGAAGTAGTTTATCTAACGACGCCTCTAGAGTACAATGATTATTATCTCATCGGCTATTGGACGTCAACCATATGCTCATTCTGACGTGTATTTAGAGGAAAGGTCTTATTACAAATAAATACATGTAAATAATAATCAGGCGAGGACAGTGTTTAGAGGAAAGGTCTTATTACAAATAAATACATGTAAATAATAATCAGGCGAGGACAGTGTTAAAGGAAAGAGGATTCATGGGCGAGTGTTTTTTGGTTTCCCACTTTTAAGGCATTTTCCAGATTTTAAAATTATTTAACTTATATGGAGAACCAATGGGAACCTAAATATGTAAGTACTAGTATAGAAACAAAAACGTGTGTAACATCCGTTTCTGATCATTTCCTCTTTTTTATAAACTAAGTGAAAAATCGTTTGTTAGCCAAATAAATGGGTTTAAACCCCCAACCCCCCTGTGTCCGCTACTGATAATAAAATAAGTTTGTTAACAAGATTGTGTAAAAAATATTTCTGGGTAATGGATGCAATAATAAAATCAATCTTCATGAAGCTAGCTACTGATAAAAGTTATTTCTATTTTTAACATAACGATTCTTTTTTAACGTATTTTGGACAAACAAATCTTTAATTGAGATAGTTCCTATTCGTACTTAGCAATACAGTAGCGGATCCTGACGGTGGTGCAATGGGTGCGAACCCCCCACCCCTTTTCTAGATAAAATGTTTCACATATAATTATTTTCAGAGTGGAAGAACGTGAAATTTTACCATTTTTTCCGTTCTATTCAAACATCAAATTTTGACACTCCCTTTCAGAATTGTGATAATTGTTAACGATTACGATGGTTATCCGTGTAGTGTGTTAATTTATATAATAAATTATAATTACCCAGTGTGTTAATCTGTATAATAGATTATGATTAAGCATGTATTATTTGTCTTAATCTATACGTATATAATACATTATAATTACCCAGTTAAGTATGTTAATATATATAATAAATTATGATAATTACCATGCAGTATTTATTTTAATAATGAAATATCTTTTTCTTTTTATATCAGTTTCGGGTTCCAGTGCTAGTCTCAAATGCCACTTCACATGACGTCATGACAGTCCATTGGTGTACGTCACAGAACGCTGACGCATGGGTGGCGGCCTTGTTCACGTTCAAGGTCATTATACTACTGTATGGACTATATTTAGCGTGGCGGGTACGCAACGTCACTCTGCCATCCATGAACGACGCCTGCTCCATTATTATTACTTCCTTGACAACCATGACAATGGCAACGTTTGCGTCATCAGTGACCATGATGCTGAGAGAATGGCCGAATGCCGTCTATGCTTGCATTATCTTCACCGTCTGGTTCTGTAACGTCGTGGCTATGCTGGCAGTGTTTCTGCCAAAGGTAGTCAAATTTATATTCCATAGTAAATACACAAGTGTTACCTTATTTTGGGGGACCAGGTTGCATTAAAAGTTGAAAAGGAGTCAAAGCCCAACAAAACAAGCGCCCGTGGCATCTAGCTCACAAATGCACAAATGGTGGTGGGTGTATTTAAAGGATACATTCATAGATACCATTTCCTGGCTTATGGGAAACCGTTGGTTGTAATGTACAAGATAAATTTCAGACTTTTTATATTAAAAATCAATTTAATAAAATGACTAAATTACGGATTAATTTAAATCCCTGTGCTGGTTTCATCTCCCACCTTCATGGCATTTTTATCTTTAATATTTTATCAGGTATTTACTTTATTATTTGAACTAAATTGCCGTCGCAAGATTATCTGAATTTCACTGGCTGTAAATAAGAGGGTGCAAAATAGACACACGTCAAAGAAATGTCTAGCGACTGTAAATGCAGCTTACATAATTTATGCAATGATGTTTTATTTTAATTGATAACCTGGTTTTGATAGTATACAAAACACTCCACTATTTCTGTGTAAAGAGGCGGTTTTAAACAGTCATGTTCAGACTAATAACGCTGGTTAATGTTTTAGATTCGTCAGTGGAGGAAGACGCCAGATAATTCTCAGTTTCGAGTGAGCATCAACTCCGCCAACATGACGTCAGGGCTGCAGTCGTTTGAACAAATTGAGGAGGAACTGTATCACATGGTCAAAGAAAACATTTCATTGCAGAAATCACTTCAAGAGGTAGGCACTGTAGTTTACATTATAAAAATACTGGTTAAACAGAAACTATCACATGGTCAAAGAAAACATTTCATTACAGAAATCTCTTCAATAACTAGCAACTGTACAGAGCGTCCCTAAAATCTGGACACATAGGAAATATCACTATTTGTAACGAAATATGAATTTGTCGAAAGATCTTTGCATCACAAATGGTGAAAAACACACTGAAGATGTTATTTATTAATATTTCAATTAAATAAAATGTTCATAATATTTTACTATGTGTCCAGACACCCTGTAGTTTACATTATAAAAATACTGATAGCAATCTACTGTACATTGTAGACAAAAAATCCTAATTAAATGTGATAAGACTCCAATTACTGAAAGCAAATTAATACACAAGGTATTTGTGATCATTTCTTTATTTCAGATTGAAAGACAGCTTAATAACATTTGGTATTCATTTATTTACAGGGGCGTTGGAACGAAACTCACGGGGGGGGGGAGGGGGGTGCTCCTATTTCTGAGCATCAGAATTTGCCAGTGAATAATTCAACAATGAAGAAGAAACATATTTATGAGAATTATTGGGGTGGGTGGGGTGGGGGGTGCTGTAGCTTGAAAATATAATATTCAGATTGTCATTTCAAAAGAATATATTTTAATCAATTATTTATTTTGAAACAGAAAAACGAAGACATTCAAGTTCTCCAGAAACACCTGGACAATGCTCAAGATAAACTGACTCAAATAAAAATCACCCACGAAGGGAAACAAGACAGTGGCCTTGACCTCTCTTCTTCTGGCAGTCACGAGGATGGATGTGAGATCAGCATCATGCACAAGACCCACAAGTCAGATGGATACGAGAGTTATATGGACATGAATGGAACTGTTTCTCAGAGTTGTAGGAAACCTAAGCCGCCCACAAGTATTCACAGTAGTGCCAGTGTAGCGAGCCTCAGCAAACTGGCCAAGCTCAGAGATGCTGTTGCAGATGATATATCACAAGCGAACATGTTGAGTGCCAATTTACGCAGCTCAATTTCAAAAGATATGGATAAGGTGACGAGACGTCGGTCTTGGATTTACAATTCCGTTCGTTCCAGACAGGAGTTGGCTGGCGCTATAGCAAAATCTTACCACCTAGAAGACAACTGTGATACATATTCCTACGTCTCGAGTTATGTCCCTTCATCCTCTTCTTATTTCCACAATCACCATCATTTTCACCGCCATTGTTCATCCAGTGATAGCCTAAACATGCTGGCTAATGACAGCCTTTACCCGGAGTCTTCGAAGCAAAGACGTGAAGCTAGGAATCATAAGCGTCATGACTTCATACAAGATGACTTAAATAGAGTATACACACTAGGCAATGAGCAGGATAACCCTGAAGCACCTTATTTCATTGAAAGTGATACTCAAACGAGATCACTAAAGATAGATACTTTTGTATGAATACATAACTCTGAAACACCTTATTTCACTGAAAGTGATACTCAGATGAGATAACTAAAGATAGATACTTTTGTATGAATACATAACTCTGAAACACCTTATTTCATTGAAAGTGATACTCAGATGAGATAACTAAAGATAGATACTTTTGTATGAATACATATATTGTGATACCAGCATGGCAGTGTTATAAAACAATGTTCGTTGATCAACTTTACATCGAAGGACACATGGGGATGGTATATGTTGACAATTTGTTTTGTTAGTACTACAGGCGATGGTGTACAGTACCAATCAGATAATCAAGGGGAAGACATCCCATTGATAAGTTTTCTTGGAGGATCATCATTGCACGAAAATAATAGAACTTGAATTGCTCCAGAAATGACGTATCGAAGGATGTGGTGTGTACTGTCCTGGTGGAAAATGAATATATATATGATATACTGATCAAAAAATACAAACGCAAGCTCAGTTTTAGTAACATAACATTTTCATATGTAGAAATGGTGTAGGGTACCCACATCTAAACGTTATCCATGCAAATGCCATCAGTAATAACAGTTTGTCATCAAAAGTTAATCAATAATGAATAAGTAACTCAAATTTCAAACAATGAATTAATTATCCATAAAACATTTGAAATATTTACCAACATAACAAAAACTTGCATTTGTTTTTATCATCAGTAATATATATATATATATGAGTATGTGTGTGTGTATAGCTAATCAGAAAGATCAGCATATGTAGCTGTGACTGAATTATTCTGCGACATTCCTTCCTTTGCATTAATACAATTATGTTCTCTCCACATTGAAAAAACAACAACACAATTTTTCATTTACACATAATTTATTTTGATATTTCGTCTTGCATACCACATGCACGACCATTCAAACAGTGTAGAAAAATAACTTGCAAATGACCAATCATCACACACATCCTCAATAACTGGCCTGTCAAGTGACCAGTGTGTAATATGATCAATCTGAATGATGATGGAACAAATTTAACAATTATATAAATACAATATCAGATATCTGTGTTGATATGTTCTCAACTTTCTGTGGTTCCAAAAGAAGGAAAACTATGGTGCAGTTACTGAGCTAACTTGAACACTCGTATAAATTATTACGTCTTGGTTGTGACCTTTTTCTTAGAAAGTCTTCTGAAAGAATAAAGCCCACTTTTCATTAAAGCGATTTAGTGTATGTTTCTGCGTGCGATTTTATCATAGTACCATTTCCATATATGCGTTTCCATGTGCGGGTATTCAGAGCATGGAAAACAAAGTTGATCGATGAGCAATTTTTCAGCTTGCTTTTCCACCCGGGGATGTCACAACGCAGAAATTGATATTTACTTAACAAAATAAGTTAATTATTATTATTATTAAACAGAATCGGGAGACATTCTGAAGTATTCATGGTGTTTCTATGAATTAATTTCTAACTCCTTGACAAGGTGGTAAAATGCCCTGTGATCCTGTAGTTTTTTAAAAATTTCAAGCACTCAGTACCTATGACTTCGGTGCTGGTATGTCCATTGATAATGCATCATATGAATGCATCATGCCTTTTTTCTGTGTAAATACAACAGCAGGCCAAATTCTGTAATGGAGGAATTAGTGTGCGACATCCCATTGTGTACAGGAATCAGCTTTGCGAAAACGCAGATATGGAAACACATTTCAGCACATGGAAACACACATTTCAGCACATGGAAAAGGCGAGGCGGAAATGCGCGCTAAATCGTGTTAATGAAAAACGGACCTTAAACTTGATTATCTATTAGGCTAGTGAAAAGTGTGACCTTATGAATCATTTTAAATATTTATACTTTTCCCCATCCACAGTGCAGAGTATCAAATGTTGTACCAACCAAACAAGAATGATCAAAACTGTTGTCCAAAAATAAGTAGTATAACAAACATATTTACAGATATACCATCCGGACCACAAGGCGTTGTTTTGTTTCACAAAATCACTTACGTGAGTCAGTAACTGTTGGAAATATTGTTTTGTGTGTTTTGTTTATGAACATCCTATAAAACATTATTTTAAAATCTTCAGGTGGTTATTCTCTTTTTTTTTAATGAAGCTACATGTAATGATGTTACATCTAAAATGAAATATACTGAAACAAAACAACACTTTTTAACAGTAATATTTTAATTATACCATTTCAAGGGATGTACTGGAAAACATCAGCATTTCCTCCGACCACTACAAAAAACAGACCTTTTTTTGTTACTGTTCATATGTCTGATATGTGATCAGCTTACAAAAGGTGAAAATAGGATTCGAAATCTGGACCTCATGGTTATAAGATGAAGATTTACTGTTTTGTTTGTTTAATGACATCACTAGAGCACATTGTTTAATAATCATCGGCTATTGGATGTCAAATATGGAAATTTTTACAGCCTCCATCAGGTTTTGAACCACAATCTACAGTTTTTGAGGCTCACCCTGATGATTGACTCATTCAGATTCATAATTTTATCATGTTTAAAAAACTATAACAAAAAACCCTAAATTTTTTCAAAATAAGTTAACAACTGAAAATGCCAGACCCAATTAATACAAATTGAGAATCAATTAATTTCTGGTTCTTTGATACTAATGTTGGATTTGCTACAATTTGCATGCTAAAGAAACAAACACTATAACAATCACAATTACTCAATTATTTGCTTATTTCACTGTCCAGTATATTCACCAGATCTGAATCTCATTCAATACATTTTAGATTAATGGGAATAAAATACAGTCAACAAGTATGAAACAATTTTAGCCTTATTTGATTAGAAACATAAAACAAAATATCGCAAACTGAGTATGGTATTTTCTGAGCAGTTGTATTATGCTCAATATACCCCACTCTCTTCTTATTCCTAAATATCAGCCAAATGCATCTTATAATTAATTAAATGATCTCACTTCTATAACTTTTCCCCTTTGTTTCAATATAAATGAATACGTATATAATAATTTAATAATAGCACAATACATGTAGAATAAATAACACAATTTTCGAGGTGGGGATGGAGAGCAATGTTCTATCATAA
The DNA here is from genome assembly GCA_032355785.1 of Symmetromphalus regularis. NCBI lineage: Eukaryota > Metazoa > Mollusca > Gastropoda > Neomphalida > Neomphalidae > Symmetromphalus > Symmetromphalus regularis. The sequence goes on along the minus strand of JAULBS010081099.1, from coordinate 10,175 downwards.
TTATTAGACTAAATTTTATTTTACAGCTGATTATGAAGTTTCATATTTGTTTATAGTAGACATTTTTCAGGAAAATGTTCTTAAAAATTGTAACAACCATACATACCATTTCATCAAAAATAAACGCTTTACATTTCACATGTACATGTAGCAAAATGTAAACATTTTATGTAATTAAATGTACTATATTCACTCACACAACACTGATAAAACGAGCAGAAAGATCACATGGTTTCATGTAATAAACAGAAAATAAAAGCACCAATGTGGAGAATTCACGAACAATCAAAAATACATTGTAATATATTTGTGTGTGTGTATATATATATATATATATATATATATATATATATACACATATATATATGGATATTTATTTACAATTTAATTTATGAAAACAAAACTACGTATATAATACATAGTAGAGATAAACAATATAATTCTCTTAAAACATAACAATAAAACTTATTTAATGCTTGAAACAAATGTATGTTGATCTTTTAATGCCAATCTTCCACTGAAGTTCACATAATTGTATAATTATATGGTGATTGGTCAAGCTATGAGGTACATGCATGTTGATCTTTTGTTGCCAATCTTCAACTGAAGTTCACATAATTGTATAATTATACAGTGATAGGTGAAGGTATGAGGTACATATATGCAGAGGTGACCTCTCATTTGTGTCTAGAAGCAGTTTTATTTCTCAGGTTAAAATTAAAAGGCCCGCTTTCATTAACGCGATTTTGTGCACGTTTTCGTGTCCAAGTTTATCGATACAATGCATGTACATAGTAGGTTTCCATATACGTGATTCTGTGCACGGGCATTCAGGGTTTCACATGAAGCAGGAATCCTGCGTATTTGAAGCAATATTTCGTGAAAATACTCCTAAATAAAATAAATGTGAGTCATGATTGATGCAAAATATTTCCAATGTCAATCCATTTTTTTTTAAATACACAAAAACCTATTATTTATGAGAAGAAAAAAACAATAGAATAGTGGATTTTGGATATAATATATGCATATTATATAAACAAGACAGTTATTCAGTTAATTAGGTTCATTTTCCAGATGCTAGGTGAAACCCTGGGCATTCAGCGCACTGAAAAAAAAAGTCTATTGATGCACGATTTGTCAGCGTATGATTTTTTTTTTCAGCGCACACTTATACATATCTCTTCTGGATAACAGGTCCTACAAAACTCAGGACATATTCAGAAGTATTCATAATGTTTTTTTCAGAATTAATTTCCAACTCCTTGACAAGGTGGTAAAAATACCCAGTGTTCTTGCTTTTTTTATTTTTATTTCAAGGTTAGAAGTGCGATGACATCACATTGTGTATAGGAATCCACTTGTTAAAACGCGGATATGGAAACGCACATTTCAGCATGCAGAAACGCTGGCTATATCGCTTTAATGGAAAGTGGGCCTAATATTTAGTATTGGTTGGTGGTGTAAATGAGTTGCAAGTTTGAGCATTGACGAGTGAAACAAAGAAGACAATGAAATAAATATCACTATAACAGATCAATCAATGTAAAATTATACATGAATAATAACTTATACATGAATAATAACTTTAATACTTTAAATTTAGAGACATCTTATTTTCGTTGAGTGTTTTAATAGATAAATCCTATGAATCTGTGAACATTTAAAAAGCTCAAAATGTAAGTTATGAAAAATAAAACAAATGCTAGGCTGGGATCGGAAGACATGGACGGATGACTGAATAAAATACATAAATTATAACAAAACGGATTTCAGTTTAAACTATTGTCGGAATGAAAATGAGCTTGCCCTCCCCTACTATAAAAATAAGTGTCCCTTACAGTTTTACTGAACTAAATAATTGCTATAAACACCAAAATGTATAATAAACATGTTTTTGCTTTAAACATAAAATGAAATAAAAATTGAGGTTGAACACTGTATATATGAAATATGATAAGCAGAATGAGGTTACGATGCTCAAAAACTGCACGAAATTTATACGGAATAAATGTATTGAAATTTGATAATAGTACTTCTGTTTTTTTTTATCTCAGTAAATGGCATGTTTTTTGTTAATTTGAAAATAACAATTTAATTTGTTTTACCTCAACATACTGTGTTAAGAAAATAATTTCGTCCACACAAATTCACACATGAAAAAAAAAAATCTTGCTGCCAACCACACCATAATACGTGAATGTTGTAACAGTTATTGGTGTAAAGCTATGTCAGCCATATACAGTACGTCATTTCTATTGCAGTTTTCAAATATGAATGCAAACTGACTTAATTCTTAACAATTTTAAATGACAAAGATTAAATGTCTATGATATTATGCATAGATTTGTTGTCACAACACTTTGTTCCAATGCCCTGTATCATAGAATGTACAGGATTACATTGTACGTACAATACATGCACAATGTTATAAGTGAGCTGAGCTCAGTAAATATTTCACATAACGAGCACTAAATGCTTTCAAACATGAAAGAAATGTCACAGCAAATGGCAGGTAGCTAGGCAACAGAACTTTTCAAACAGAATACTGTGTTATTAATCTTCATTCAGTGATCAGGGATCTAGAGTGTTTATTCATATGAATTTGATATTTTATCATGAAAATGCACCAGTGTTTTTGGCAAACTGTCATAAAAACTGAAGTGATATTTATGAACATGCTAAACAAGAGATGATATGTACATGTGTGTGCAAGCATCTGAAAATTGTGCTCATAATTACATGTACATTTGTAGTTTGTTCATTCTTCACTAATTTGGGGGTAACCCATATTTCGTTCAAGCATTTTGTTTATATGCCAAAACATTATTTCACTGTTTGCACAATATCTCATTTTTTAATGGGCTACCTGAAACTCATTAATGGCTTACACAAATTAATTTTAAAGTTTTGATGTGACAATAATGTAATTCATATCTTATATCTACTGGAAATGAGACAGATTACTTAACAATTATGTAATACACAAATCACATGACTTGTTATCTTTGAAGTGTGGAACTATCACATAAATGAAGTGATTATTTCTTCATCACCAATTCCTCATGTAGAGAAAACAGACATACCTGAGAATCCATATCCTTTACGCACATTCTAGATCCTCTAAATTCTATTTATTAACTGTAAACTGGTCATATTCACTAGTAGTGCCAATATATTTTTTAAATTATAAATTGGTCATATTTTTCATAAATATATTTCTGAATTAATTTCCAACTTCTGTATAAACAGGTTGTATATTCCACACAACAAATTCCTGAATTAATACAGACTTTCTCTGTAAACCAGTAGCACTCCTCATCAACATATTTGTGAATTAATGCACAGGCTATCTGTGAACAGGCCACTTTCCTCACCACCATTTCTGAATTAATACAAAATTTCTTAGTGAAAAGGTTGCACTCCTCTTGAACATGTCTGAATTAAAACAGGAGATCTCTGTAAACAGGACACTTTCCTAATAGAATTAATACTCAAGCCATTTGGGAACACACAATATTCCTCATATAAATATTCTGAATACACAGCTTCTGGATAAACAGGTTGTATTTCTCCATTATATATTTCTGAATTAATAGAGAACATGTCTGTGACCAAGTTGTATTTCTACAATATACATTTCTGAATTAATATAGAATGTGACTGGGATAAGTTGTGTTTCTCCCTTATGTATTTCTGAATTAATAAACAATGTCTCTGCAAACAATTCATATTCCTCACTTAATTATTTGTTAAATACAGGCTGTGTTTCTCCATTATACATTTCTGAATTGAAAAAGATTTTATCTTCAAACAGGTTGTATTCCTCACTTAATAATTTGTTTAATACACATCATTTATAAATGTTCTATATTAATCTCTCAGTGCGAGCATTATTCAAAGAACATGGATTGAACACATTTTGACACAATTTTCATTTCTCTTCTTGAATATTTGAAAGCATTAATCCAATCTTCACTGTGAGAAAATGCACATATCCAAAATATAATAAAACTTTGATCTCAATATGTTTGAAAACATTCCATTCCTCACTGTGAGAAAATGCACATATCCAATATAATACTTTGATCTCAATACATGTTTGAAAGCATTAATCCAATATTCACCATGAGAAAATACACATATCCAAAATATAATAAAACTTTGATCTCAATATGTTTGAAAACATTATTCCATTCCTCACTGTGAGAAAATACACATAACAATTTGATCTCAATACATGTTTGAAAACATTCCATTCCTCAGTGTGAGAAAACATGTCTACCCAACATATAATGGATTTTCATGTCAAGACATGTTTGAAAGCATTCATTCACTATCGATGGCACAGCTTAATTCTTCTTATGCATAGATGAAGGTACTTTGTTCTACACTAGGTGTCCCCGCATCTCTGATCCATTGTATACATGCATGTCCCGTGGCAAACTGCTCCTTGAACTCGTAGGAGGTCCAGCATAGTTTGGATTGTTTATTATATTAGGAGACAACGCTGCTAAAGATCCTGAAAAAGACAAACAACTATAGTCAACTCTACACAATGTTTTCATTCCAAAAATCATGTCAACACAAAGCAGTTCTAAAAGTCAGTCTCACTTTTACCAAAACCATGTTTATGCAGGCAGTATTTTAGCCTGGATTAAATTAGCCTGGGATAAAACACTGTAACAGTTATATACACATTGTTTGTTTACTCCCGTTTCTGAACATGAGAATTTGCCGGTGAAAAATTCAATGATGAATAAGGAACATATTTATTAGATCTAAGGAATAACCGGAAAGTTTTGTGGTTTTAAATTTTCATGGTTTCAGGATTAAAAACATTTCGAGGTTTCTTATCTTCAAGGTCTGGAAATCTAAGATTGATTTTTTTTTTTTTTTTTCATGGTTTAGAAAATCTAGTTTGAGAAAATCTTTTTTTTATTACAAAATAAATATATAAAAGCTATCATTGTTTCACGTCGTCTCGCGGTTATATGATGTTGTCAAAGCTTCAGTTTCAACAATAGAGTACTCGGCTGTAACTGGCTATGGCAATATGCTATTAGCAAGACAACTGTTCACAGTCTTTGATTATATAGAAAACCAATTAAGATGTGTGTGAGAAGTTTTCTAACTCTAGACAGTTTAGTATTTGATGTTTAATCTGAGCTTGACATGACGGAGATAATTAACTGTTTTATTCTGACATGCATGAAAGAACATGTTTTGGTTATAGTGTAATATACTGATAATATAAAATGAATCAACATTTAAACAACAATTACTTGTTGTATGGAATATACTATTCCCTTGATGGTTCCTGTGTTCTGAGCATAACCAGAAATAAAATATCCCGGTAACTTGTCATTTTATTATAATGTTAATAACAAATATTTGGGATTGACTTTTTATGATATTTTTAGATATTTTCAAGGTTTTATATTTTCAAGATTAGAAAACAATGAAAATAAAAACCCACAAAAATTTCCAGTTACAGTATTTAATCTCGAGGCAGCATGACTCTAACCTGGGTCAAAATGGAGGCAAACTATTGAGGCATGGTGCCACGCCATGTTAAAACAAGCTAGGGAAAATACTACATATTTTGTTAAATGTTGACTGTAAGCCAATCAAGCATGTCACATGACAGGAAATATAATTTTATATAAGTCAAAATAAGCCTAAACAAATATTTTATTTTTATTTTGCTCAGCAACTTGGAAGTCTTGCTTCAAAAATGTGTAATCCAAAAAATAAAGACAGCTTTGGCCTTACCATTCTGATTTGAAGTTCTACCTTTTAGAAGTAAATTGTTCTTATATGTTAATAACGTCAAACAAATGGAAGGCATTTGGAAATAATCAGTGTCATGGTTTGAGAATATATATGCAAAAGAAGAAATAGCATTAGCCATAGAAGAAATTACTTTAGAATTAAACATTTTCTTTGGTTTTAATATTTTTCTTTTTTTTGTAGTTGTTTAAGAGCCGCTCTAGAGCACATTAATTAACAATTGACTATTGATTTTTAGACATTTGGTAATTTTGACACCTAGTCATCTGAGAAAATCAAAATTTTTCCATAATCAGCAAGGGATCGTTTATATACATTTTCCCACAAACTAGGCTGCACGTACCACAGCCTTTGATATAGCAATTACGGGGCAGTGATTGAGATGGGAGAAAACAATCAGACAATGAGTGCAGTGAAGGGCTTGATCCTATGACCAAATCTCTTCAACTAGATCCCATCCTCTACATTTTACTTTTAAATATTTTATTTTTAGCCAGAAAACATACATTTCGTGTCCTAACACAGTGAAGTTCTTTTTAGGCTTCATTTGCCTATTCTCTCCTTTTTTCTTTTTTTTGATTTGTGTTAGAAAGGAAAAAAAATCTATAAAATGGTTTCACTCTGATAATATTCAGCTAGTTAGTTTTGTTCAGTCTGATAATGGGAATCATTTGTAGATTTTTTTGACACCATGTTTGTAGGATGTGTAGTGCATTTGATGTTACCAGAGCAGTAATTAACCAAACTAAATCCTACAAAATGTGGTCCTTTTTATTTACAAGTGCAGGTTAAAATATAAAATCAGTAATCTTCATAAAAAGTATGAAGTGAGTCCCAGACTTGTTGAGTGACAGATTTTGAAAAACTACAGTGAGCATTAATGGTCTAGACATGTATTATTTTTATTAGTTATATTTAGGTGTAACAACTATCAAGTTGAGTGTCAAGTATCCATGACCACAGTTTCTTTAAGAACTGTTAGCCACAAATCATGGTTATACTTATACATGTATCCTTGGTAACAAGTGAACATCCATAATAAAATTGTTTAGCCATAGAAATAACCAATATTGTTGTGATTGATGTTACTACATCATATGTTGTGTGTATGTAATGGTGTTGTTTTGTTACTATCATAGATGAAATGTTCTACAATATATTATTCTGAGCAAATTTCAGGAAAGGAAAAGAAAACTGGGTCATTGAAACAGTGGCTGGAACCTCATTCCTAGAATAAAAGTTCTCGAGGACCTCATAAGTTATTTCATAGGACATTTTTTTCCAATTGCCAGGACTGAATGAATATAGTATGACATTACTACTTACTTCATGAGTTTGGATTTTAACAAATATATTTGAAAGATTAAAATCATTTAATTAGTATTCAGCTGAAACTAATTCTAACCAAATTATGAGCAAAGTGAAAAGTCAGTCAATTTGGTAAACCTAGACTGTACATATGTATGGTTGACCTGTACAAAAATTGAACATTGCAAAGTGCTCAGTTATAATTTGTCTTTTTCAAAACTTCAGATATATAATTTACATGACCATAGTTATCATTTGAAAGTTGGTCAGGCCAAATGTTGAGGCCGGGTTTGTGAGGGCCACCTAGAGCACAGCTCCGAAGGGAAGCTTCAACATTTTTGGTGATTTACAGAACCCAGGAATGGCTTCTCAAGCAACCAAATAATTACTGTTTTACTTTATTGATGGGGAAAAATGGACTGTTTGTTACAGAATGAAACTGACTCAGGAGAATCTGCCGCATGAGGTTGCTCTGGTTAATTTTTGGTATCAGTGACTTACAGACTTGATACGCCCACAAGATCGGCATCCTAGGCATCAGACTGCATTATGCAAACTATTTGGTTGAACGAACCAATCAACCGATAAATTCATATTTAAAAAAAAATGTTGACGATGACCGATTGAGGCAGTCGGACCCTGTAGCAACGCCCTGAGTTAGCACATGTTGGTTATGTTATCATTTCTAGGTTATCTCTGTCTCACTATAATAACATATGAATATTGTTTTTTTATTACTGTCTCTCCAGCTCTGTCACTGTCTCTCTAGCTCTGTCGCTGTCACTAGCTCTGTCACTGTCTCTAGCTGTGTCACTGTCTCTCTAGCTCTGTCATTGTCTCTAGCTGTGTCACTGTCTCTCTAGCTCTGTCACTGTCTCTAGCTTTGTCACTGTCTTTCTAGCTCTGTCACTATCTCTAGCTCTGTCACTGTCTGTCTCTCTAGCTCTGTCAGTGTCTGTGTCTCTAGCCCTGTCACTGTCTCTCTAGCTCTGTCACTGTCTGTCTCTCTAGCTCTGTCACTGTCTTTCTAGCTCTGTCACTGTCTCTCTAGCTCTGTCACTGTCTTTCTAGCTCTGTCACTATCTCTAGCTCTGTCACTATCTCTAGCTCTGTCACTGTCTCTCTAGCTTTGTCACTGTCTCTCTAGCTCTGTCACTGTATCTCTAGCTCTGTCACTGTCTCTCTAGCTCTGTCACAGTCTTTCTAGCTCTGTCACTATCTCTAGCTCTGTCACTGTCTCTCTAGCTCTGTCTCTAACTCTAGCATTGTCTCTCTAGCTCTGTCACTGTCTCTGGCTTTGACACTGTCTCTAGCTCTGTCACTGTCTAGCTCTGTCACTGTCTCTCTAGCTCTATCATGGTCTCTCTAGCTCTGTTGCTGTCACTAGCTCTGTCACTGTCTCTAGCTGTGTCACTGTCCCTCTAGCTCTGTCACTGTCTCTAGCTGTGTCACTGTCTCTCTAGCTGTGTCACTATCTCTCTAGCTTTGTCACTGTCTCTCTAGCTCTGTCACGGTCTCTCTAGCTCTGTCACAGTCTCTCTAGCTCTGTCACTGTCTCTCTAGCTCTGTCACTGTCTCTCTAGCTATGTCACTATCTCTCTAGCTCTGTCACGGTCTCTAGCTCTGTCACTGTCTCTCTAGCTCTTTCACTGTCTCTTTAGCTCTGTCACTGTCTCTCACTCCATCTTGCTATTGAAGAATTATTGTTTTTCTTTATGGATACAAGTTTTCTTCTTTCTTTTTTCTCACTCATATTCTCTTTTCTTCACAGTGGATATCTCGGAAACAAAACTCAACAGGCTTGTTTTATGGCTGTTCATTTGTTAGTATGTTGAACTTTATTCGAGCTCAGTCTTATTTTTAGCTGACATTATTTCCCAGTTGTGACAGTCACCCTATTTATGAGGAGTTTGCTTGCAGCTGGCTTGCTCAACGTATGACTGTGTGCTTTTCTACGGTATTAAACAGACGGTAGGTTGGTTGGACAGACCAAATGTGAGCCCAAGTCTTGTGTGTATTAGTCCTGCGAAGTTTCTTGAAAACCAACCCTGCCAGCTTATTCTATGGTATTCTTTGCTGTTCTATCTTTGCCTTTTGTATGGAGATCAAAAGCCTGGTCAGGTTGAGTTTTTAGAGGTATGGTGTGCTAGGGATATTTAATTATTTTTATAAGTATTATGTACAGTTGTATAATTATAGTTGGAACGTAGCCTGTCTGATAACCTGTTCCATGGCACATTTTAAAAAAAAGTTCTATATTTCTGTATATATGGAGGTAAAATTTAAGTTAATATCATGATTTTTTTTTGAAGGAGGTTTTTCAAGACTTATGTACCATCTGTATCAATAAAATCACAAAAACTATATTCATAATTATAAAACCTTACACTTTGTTAATGTTTAGGCCATAGGCCTTTATCAAAGCCAAAACGATAATAATTTTATGAATTACCTCTTGGAGAGAAATTACATAATGCTATAATATAAGCCAGTTATGTTGACGTTAACAATTGTGACGTCATACACTAACAACAACACACACATACTGATATACTAAGCTATGACTTCATAAATAAATATCTCTTTCGCTTTTGATAATGGCCTATGGCTGAAAGGTTAACAAAGTGTACGTTTTTATAATTATGAATTAATTTTTATACCTGTAGATTTTCATAAACTTTAAAACTATTATTTATTCTTAATAATTTGTTGTCTTTGTAGAGGTTTTACCCAGGCTTCATATTTCACGGTGGTACCAAGACATTTGCCGTTATGCCTCATACAAAAATTTTAGATTTAGTGTTTCACCCTTGGATGTCTTGCTTATCTTCAGATCACCTTACGCAACAAATTTTGATCTTGGTTTTACCGTAGCAGGATGTGCACTTAACGGTCGCACATGGCGAGTCAAAATTTCTTCGGGCAAGTCAAAACCTTAATACGTGTCGCCCGAATGGCGACCGAAAATTTCCGCATATTGTATTATATATAAAAATGCAAATCACTAATGTTTGTAAGGGATCGGAAAGTTATTTTTTATTTATTGTTTTCAACTGGTTTCCTATTAGTATCTG
>JAULBS010081088.1:0-12164 GCA_032355785.1 Symmetromphalus regularis | reverse complement strand
CACCATTTACACCTATCACTGGTCCACAACTGGTTTATACACCATTTACACCTATCACTGGTCCACAACTGGTTTATACACCATTTACACCTATCACTGGTCCACAACTGGTTTATCAAAGGCCATGGTTTGTGCTATCATGTCAGCATACAAACAGGGCCGTGCAGAGCTGGCAATAGGTCTATCCCAAATGGGAAATATAGGCCGCATTAAATTAAATATTTTGTTAATCAGTACTAAATATATATGATTTATGTATGGGTATATACATTTACATACAGTGTATAATGATGTACTTAGAACCCCACTTGAGTCTGTTTACAATATCAGTAGTATTTACCAAAGACACAAGGGTCCACCTTTGCCTATTCCAGGGTTCTAGCCAGCATAAAAGATTTCTAAACGCTTAAAAGAGTAGCTATAGCACTGTGGCTACAGGGACTTTGTCTAACTAACATTAACCTCTGTCCTGGACAGACAGCACGGGAAGCCAAGCCGTGTGTCCAGGACAACATTCTTTAATCTTAATTAGATATAAACAAAAAAAACAAAAAATCCAGTATATTTATTACATAATTCGTGTACATTCATTTTGAAAACCTCTCGACAGTCGATCGCCTTTATGATTACAAAACCACATCATGTTGGTCAAAATATTAATCCATCTTGTCTTACTTTCATCCTTTTAAACCCGTCGATGTTAATCCGTATTAGAAATGAGATCATCTGTGTATTTAATAATTTGTTTAGTTAACGTTAGTAATCTTATTATTCTAGTTCGTTGCATTGAATTGCAAAGCGTCCAATAATCCACAGCAACTCAGTGCATGTTCTTTGATTAACACTATCAAGTTGTCTCCCTCACACTTGAGTCTGTCTCGCTGTTCCACCAATAGTTTGTATTGCAACTCCAGCATATCAGCTTTCTGTTAAAACAATGCAAACAATATAATGCACACATAACTAGCTATAATATTGGAAAGTTAAAACATTTAACACTTTTGATAATAAAAACTCCAACACAGCCACATTCTTTAAAAATAAATGATTATATGTTTCTATTACCAAACTTTGCATCAATTGTACAATTAATAATTAACCTAAATGTCATTAGCCATTTTGGATTCAAGATTTAAAATGATCTTTTAAGGAATGATATGCTTAACGAGGAAACAATTATCATCTTATAAATAATAGTTATGTCGCAGTGCAACAATTTAAAAATAAAACATGTTATTGTCATTGTGTTTTACTATCTTGTTGGCGATAGCATGGGATTTCTTAATTCCCACTTAATTAATTGGTACGTATTTCATTTCAATCACGTTTCCATTACGTCAATGTTTTCATTGTGTTTGCTTATTCTCTTACGTTAATACATATCGCCTGGAGAGTTGCCAACAACTATAAATCTAATTTGTACACGTATGTTCTATTTTATATAAAATAATATTTTCTGTATTCATAAAACAGACTCGAGAATGGACAGTCGTCCTGTTCACACGCCTGGGAGTTCTCATCGTTTATTTACATGTCAAGTTTTCATCACCATGGCCGTAACAACATTGAGGCAAATGAGGCAAATGTCTCATACCGAAATTGTCGATGGTTTTTTTTATATACCAAGACCCCTTGCCCAAATTTTTTTGCATCGCACCGCTCGGCTATTAAGTGTTTTTGCCTCATTTAAAAAACAGTCTTGTTACGACAAACGTACACGAGCTATCAACCAACTTCGACTGACTTCAGTGTTTCATTTATTTAATTATTAATTTTAAACTGTTAGTTATAATATTTTGTAACTATAATAATTATTATCTTGCCTCCATGTAAAATTCTTTAATCGTATTGGTTGTTTGCCTGTTGACAAAACCCTTATACCCCTGTGGGCGGAGTCAGTTTGTCTTATACCCCGTCTGTAATTTTCAGTAATTTATTGCCACCCCAATTATATTAAAAACAAACTTCAATTAAGTATATTTGCCGAGACAAATACCGTGTGTTATTCTCTTGCATTACTTTGATTAATTAACAATATAGTTTAACACGTCGACAAGATAAATTCGTTGTAGAAGCATCTCTCGGGATATTTGGCTTTTTATGCACCCTCTGTGTTCTTTTACCCTTGCCTTCGGTTCTGGGTAAAAGAACACACTAAGGGTGAACAAAAAGCCATATACCCCTCGTGATGCTTCTACCACTTATATTATCTACTCTGGTTTATGATGTTACTGTTTGTAAAAATAAACAAAAAACAAAATGACATTTTTAACTAAAGACGGTTGCTTGAATCACCAAATGTAATATCAATATAACAACAACTTTTGTCTCTACTTTTACTTTCATTTTGTTTCAAGCCCACTAAACAATATATCTCATACGCTTTATAATAATACATTATACCTGTATTATGTCTTAACGACTTGAGCCAGACTTTAATCATTAACATAATTTATGCTGTGCTCACCTGCTGTAAGTTGAGAAGCTTCGTTTTCTTGTGATATCTGCATTTCTTTGACGACATCCTGTTTCTCTGTCTGTGACGTTCGTATGAATTATTCACCGCAATTTCCTTCAGTATAAAGTGATAATATCTTATTAGTTATACTCTATAAACTCTCATTGCAGGAAGGTCATAACTCCTGTTTTACCCCCACAGAAAACCGGGTTGATTGATATATTCGTATTCTTGATAGTAACATTATTATTGTATTCAGTGGTTGATCTAGGCGGGGAGCCCAGGGACCAGGTGCCCCGAAATTTTGCGATTTAAAAAATATTTAAACAAATATTATTATTATTGTTAACGTTAAAGAATCTTGGAATCGGCATCATATTATAGTACCCCCTAACTGGATTTTCTGGGTCCGCCACTGGTATTTGGCTGAGTCCTACGAACCTATATCCCTGTGTTGGTACTCCCTGATTTATTGACTAAACCAATATAATGGCAAATACTTCATATTTGTTTTAACATTAATAATTATTACGTAATAAAACTAGGTCAACAAACACAAGATTTCAACATACTTTTACCTCGTTCACTGTTGAATTTTCACTTTTAACCATTATACTGGCATTAATCCCAATGTCTGTATCGGACGTGGTTCCCACCAAAAGACCACTTGTTTACGCACTTCTTTATATATACGTGTAATATGCCGGGTTTGAGGTGTCAGTAGATATATACAAAAGACGTGGTCATACGTCAAGGAAGAGATTACACACTACACAATATTACCGTGATGTGTGTCTATTTTTAGAACCAATAGGCAGCTGACAACACAGGTGGGTAATACGTGTGGTTATTTTTAGAATGAAACTGCGTAATGAATGATAAAGCTATTTTAGTGATCTATATCAATAACCAAAATAACATTAAGTAGAGTGACAACGCGGAAAGTAGTTTCTGAAAGGAATTAACATGCTAAACATCACGTTTTTCGAGAAATCTGTATTATGTGGACATCGTTAGAGTTATAGTGGAAACCAGTCACTAGTTACGCTCGTAGTATAATAATTCAATATATATATATTATAATTACATGTATTATATCCAACTATATAAATGGACGATAATGTTATACAGTAGCGGATCCAGCGGGGTCCAGGGGTAGGGTCCCCTTTTCTCGAATTGTTTTTTTGTTTTTTTACCTTTTAAAGAGTTGAAGGACGTGAACATTAATAATTTTTTCACCATTTCTATTCGCTCATCACTTTTGGACCCCCACCCTTTTCAAAAATCCGCATTTGGACCCCCCTTCAGAAATCCTGCATCCGCGCCTGAGCTATGAGCTATAAATGAAATAGTGTTTGAAAACATACTAACTTGAACATTAGTTTTGTTATCACTAGAGAAGGTAGATATAAATTATAATCTTAAAAAGTAAACTACGACTAAATGTTTAATTTGAATTGATATGTCTTAAATATACAAAGTACATGAGTTAAAATTGCAATATTTCCTTCCCGTCATTTACGTACGCACGCACGCACGCATGCACGCACGCACGCCTGCCTGCCTGTCTGCCTACCTGCCTGCCTACTTACCTGTCTGTCTGCGCGCGTGCGTACAGGCAGGCATGTATGTATATATGTTACAGGCAATGTGTAAAATCAGGCAATCTGTAGAATGCCTAAATATTTCAGGCAATCTACACATTGCCTGACTTTTGAAGGTAATTTCTCGACACATTGCCTGAAATGAAAGATCCTTTATTCATTGACAACAATTGTTGTACAGGTAAACACAATTAGTGACAAGAAAATTGTAGGCAGTAAATATTGGATCAGTGTAATAGTTGTTAAAAAGAAACATATTGCTATTTAACACACTCCAGCACATTGCTTATTCATCTTGTCAGACATACGTTATTTTGCGACTCATAGTCTTCAGAGTAAACCGACTACCGCCACATTGACTACTCTTTCCGATTAGCATCAAGGGACAGGGCAGCACATACCACGGCCTTTGATAAACCAGATATGAGCCACTGGTCAGTGCAAGAGGTATACATCTACTAATTGAGCCTTGTGAACCGAGGTATTATTAAGAATAAAAATCCCATTATTCAACTGAGATTTGATCCCAGTATATACTAGACGCGAGTCCGACAGCTTAACCAGTGCGCCACCGGGACTGTTAAATACTAGTAACTTGTTAAGTCGACAGTGATGACAACGTGCATACTGTTACACAAATTATTATTTCGGTATGTGATTCTTCTTATCTTCAAATGACTTCTGAATGTGCACCACGAAACGTTTTGTAACCTTTCGTGTCATTGAAATCTAACTTATGAAACATCTGTATCATAGAAACATACACTTATTATATTAAAACCATGTCCTAAACGGTTTTGACCAGTGCTGGAGCAGAAGAAATAATGCTGGACTTCATTAAATAACACTGTAAATGACGTTTCCCATTAAACAACACATGACTATATCTCAAAACAATTTTATTTTTTATTTTTGTAGCACTTTTAAACTAGTCACATACAACTATACAAATAAATGAACATAAGACAACAATACAAGAACAAAACTATTACTGTTAGCATTTTGCACAAAAAGACCACTTTGATATTGTCAAATGCGAAACATGAACACAGATAAATGAACAGATAAAAAAAAAATTATGTTCAGACAAACTGGTCTTTAATTACTCTGAACTATTCATGTATCCTTCTATTGTCTAACAGGTCATTTCTTACCCCGACCAAACAAAACGTACATGTACTGGGCAGTGAAAACATTTCAACTATTAGAACCATTGTATGACAAAAGTTATATCAGTCTTTGATTATATTTTAAATCAGTTTAAACACTGGTCATGTCAGTGTCAAACATCTGTATTGTGACTAGGTCATTATTGTTGATGACATCATAATCAGTGGGTGATGCGATGTCCATGTTGACCCTATGAGCTGAGTCCTCAACAGAGGATGACGGAGACAGCGCCGGGTCCTGAGCAAAGATCCTGATTTGCAGCTCCTGAATATCTGCCAGGTTAGTGTGTGGATATTCCAGATTAGTGTGTGCATATTCCAGGTTAGTGTGTGGATATTCCAGATTAGTGTGTGCATATTCCAGGTTAGTGTGTGGATATTCATAAACTTGGTCCAGTGTGTTTCTCTGAGAATTGTGTTCAGTTGTGAGTATATCCAGGTATGCTACGTTGGTCTCCTGGAATTGATTGTGTGAGGTAGTACAAGTGTTGATATCTGTCAGATCCTCAATCTCAGATAAAAGGGTTTTCTTCTCAGCTGTCAGTTTTTCTATGAGTTGTTCCAGTTCCTTTTTGAGAACTTCCTGTTTCTCAACTGTCTAAAATAATAATAATAATAAAGATATCTGCATATTATTGTACGTTCAAAATACATAACTATTCCAGACTATATTTAATAATGAAATGTCACATGGTTATATAAAACAAATTCTGGACTTGGTCTTCAACAAAAATACTTATAAAACTTAGAATTTGGAATCTAGACTCAGAATTTTAATATAATGACAACACAATACTAATAGCATGGCATTAGAATAGAATAGTCCAAATTTTACATTTTATATAAGCGAAGGGAAACAATCTTATCATAAGAGATAACACTATTTTACAATTATTACTATCACAGTTATTCCCCTTTAATAGCCGTGGTCGTTTATTTTGTATATAATTGGGGTGGCAGTAAATTGTTGAAAATTACAGGCTGTGTATAAAAAAAATTGGCTCCGCCCACAGGGGTATAAGGGTTTTTGTCAACCGGCAAAAAACCAACGGGATTAAAGAATTTTACATGGAGGCGAGATAACATAATTTATATCTTAGAGAACTGCCTTATGTATAGAGGCTATTATGTTTAAAGGTTATTATGAAAATTTACCTACACATTTATCTGCTATTTTAGAAATAAAGTTTACTTAATAATGCGGAAGATTTTTTTCATTACCTATATATATATATATATATATATATATATAAACCTTGTAGCCTATATTAGTGATAAACACAGTACAGATAACAAACACACATAATGTGGATAATAAAGGAACTTGTTAAAGTTCCTGTTCGTTAAAGGGTTGCCTCCTGAGAGTAAAATAGTTTACTTACTTCTAGAAGACTGGATGCCTTCGTCTTCTTGTTCTGTCTGAACTTGCGCGCTGCCTCTCTGTTCTGACGACGACGGCGATCTCGCTTCAGCAACTCATCATCAGTCAGCTGAAGAACATAATACATTTGATCTTGTTAACAGTTTGGTGTAGTATACGACCTTGTTCTGTGTGATTCATTTCATAGAAATTATGTTCACAAACTATTTACTATAGAAAAACTAAAGAGAACAAAGACAACCATCCGCAATTTCAAATGTTTTAAACGCTACCATCGAACATTTTACTACGCTAGGATGGAACTGTTTTTTCAAATAATAATTAACATATACATGTATATACCAGTAGCGGGTCCAGAGGGGGGGGGTCCAGGTGATCCGGACCTCCCTAGTCTCGTATTTAACTATATATATTGCGAGTGGAAGGAAGTGAAAATTAACCATTTTCCCCTGTCCTATTTACTCATCACATTTGGATCCCCCCTTTCAGAAATCATAAATCCTCGCCTGTATACAATGGTTGAGCGCTCATATATTTATTAAACTCAGTTCTGCATGAATAAAAGAGAACTTGCTGGGTTATTATTACAAAACATGATATAATTATGACGTTTATAAAAGAACCGACAGTGAATATATATATATATATATTTTTTTTTTTTTTTATTTTTTTTATTTTTTTTTTTTTATTTTTTTTTTTTTACCTCATATTTCTTTGGACTATCAAACTGAACTACAAGTTCATCTTTCCCCTCAGCTAGTCTTTTCGTCAATATAGACAGTCTCAATTCTTCCTTCAGAAGAGGAGTAATTTTATTTGTTTCCATGGCAATGGTAAACGCTTTCTGTATTCGCATATCGTCACACATTTCTTCCATGCTGTAAACAAATAAAATTTGGTAAAATAAATATGATTATGGTGTATTTTAATTTAATATAACTGTTTTAAAAGTGAACTGATTTGCACTTTGTTCGTACCCAACGCCAGACAGAGTTAAATAAGTTAACGGTAAAACTATCCAAACAGCACTACTTACTGAACACTCCAGTTAACCAGCTGACTCGCATCACTGCACAAGATACTCAGGAGTTTTATTCAGGTTAAGATCTTCTGAGTGTTTGTTTAAAACATGAATATCAAATTAACAAAAGTTTACTTCCTGAATGCTACTGCAAAATGTGTATAAGACCAGCGGTACACGGCTGGTATACCAAAAGACCGTGGTATGTACTGCCCTCTCCAGCAAAGTGCATATAAAAACGGGCTGCTAACCGAAAAGCGATTTTTGGGGTTGACCTTTTTGTCACAAATAGCGTATTTTATTTGCTATTTACAGTAAAATATATTTTAAAGGTTTTATTATTTCCCAATATGCTTTTTAATATATGTTTCGTGCAATACTGGCTACAACGGTAAAATATCCAATGCACCTACTATTACTCCTAGAAAATACTGTGGGGATCAAAGAATCATACAACAACATGCTTCTGAGTAAAGCCCTCAATTCGCCACTGTAAACTAACAAACTGCAGAACCACAACTGGTGTAAACACTTTTAGTATCAGTACCGGCGTAGCCGTTTAAACATTGGGGGTGGGGGGAGACTAAATAAGGGGCCTATTTGAAGGGCGTCTACAATATAAAAAAGGTAAATATTGTCACAGAAAAGGGGGCGATGTAGATTACGGGGGGGATGCCCCTTGCCCTCCCCCCCTCGGCTGCGCCAAACATGAGTTTAAAACCAGAACACTTCAGTACGAAACACACTAACAATTGTTGATTTATCCCCCACCCCCAACCACGACCCTGCCCTACACACACATACACACTCTAAATCATGTTCTGTATTCAATGCACCGCTTGATACGTGCAACTTCTAGCTAAACTATGCCTACAATCAAATGAACTTGCTTCAATCAGACAGAAAATGAAACACCAAGTTTTCAAACAACCGCAATTTACCTGTTTTCATTAAAATATCATAGAAAAGAACAACAACATGTATTATTGAAATATGCTTGCTACATAAGTCTAGCTATTTCACACAAAGAAAAACAGTAACCCAGATGTGACAGAAATGACAAAATGAAAGCAGATCCCACACCGCTGTCAGATTTTGACATTTCTTGCCGGTGTTAATAGCCTGCAATAACTATTACGATAAATCAAGAAATATTTAACTTACCTTAGCACTGACATTTCAACTCTTACTTTCTGCCTTCCGTCTAAACAAAGACAACTGACACTCGCGAGAGATTTAAAAGACTTTTAAATCGCCTGAAAAACAAGAATGGACATGCAACTAAGGGAGGTAAACTAATGTTGTCATTTAACAAGGACCACGTGTTTGGATGGGAGCCGATCGTTGTACCCACTTTGCTGACGAAATAGGCTTTTTACTTTCAAATTGAGTAACATATGTTTATTATATTAATAGGGTGAGAAAATAGAGCTTATTGCATTCAGGATTAGATAACAATGCGCCTGAAACACTTCTTATATCAAACTTTAGAGAGATGTATCCACGAGGTTGAATGTGACGCCATGTCTATATTTAAATGGGGAATTCCCAAAATAGGTCTATAATCGGCGACCTCGCATATATTTTTTTAGGTCATTTGCTGGGAATCTAATTTCAATATAGCTACCGCTGCATATTTAATAACATTAACTTTCTATTTTTTTATTTTTTTATATAATTAATGTATTTTCCTTTTAGTTTAATAAAGATATATTTATTTTTATTTGATATTCTACACTTGATGTTTATGCTATAAAGTTGAAGATAAAAATATTGTCGTGTGTTTGTGAGGTCAAACATCTATATCCAGTGGTCATTCTAAAAATAAACTACGACATGATAATGTTATGTATATAATAGTTTTGGATTTTATAATTATATAGAATGTAAATGAATTAAAAGACACGAATGTGAACGTTTAAATCACCTACATAATTTAAGAAATTCGAATTTAAACTAATGCTACTAATTAAAATACATGAAACAGTAACAGTGTATAATATATACAGTATTATGTTCAATACAACATTATTTTTATTGCTATATTTTCTAACAGCATACATAAATAATATTTATTTTTATGATAACAAAGCATAGTTACCGGATACGCAAACTATTATAAACAAACAAATACGTCAGTAACATATTTAATTATGAAAAAGTTAATTGTATAATTAGCTTGGTTAATTGCGATAATTAAGCTTTATACCTTATAGCGTGTGTAGAATCCTTCGTCCGTTATCTATAACTGCAGATGATGGGTAAGGCAATACTTTATTCTAAGAACATAAATAAATAAATCAATGAATGGAATGAATGAATGAATGGAATGAATGAATGAATAAATCGCTTTGAAAACGTGAATGGATTGAGGGGTAACATG
This sequence comes from Symmetromphalus regularis, assembly GCA_032355785.1. NCBI lineage: Eukaryota > Metazoa > Mollusca > Gastropoda > Neomphalida > Neomphalidae > Symmetromphalus > Symmetromphalus regularis. The sequence goes on along the minus strand of JAULBS010081088.1, from coordinate 2,148 downwards.
TATCAAGGTTATTTAGCTTTTTAAAAAATAAGTATCGCAAACTCAAAAATTAATTATGTGTGGGATGGATGTTGTATGGGAGAGAATAACTTCATAACAACGGAAGCATGGTTCCCATATTTTTACAACTGAGTTTGTAAAGTTGTATGCAAATTTCAGTGTGCTGTCGATTGTTAATGATAGGTAGTAGTCCTCTTTATTCCGGTATCATCGTAGACAAGTTTTACTAAATATTTATCCACAATACATGATTAATAAAATAATAACAAACGAATAATATTAAAGTTATATAAAATTTAATATTATTCGTTTTGTAATGTATTGTAGATATAATTACATTTAGTAAAACTTGTCTAATACGATACCTGAATATAAAACAAATATTGGTTTAACGACCTCCAGCACAAAAGAAAAATATCGGCTATTGGGGGTACCTGAATATAGAAAATAATATATGATAAAAAATTTGAGAAGAATTTTTTTTTTAAATATAGTCGTGTAAACTATTCGCGTCTGTTGTGTTTTCGTGCCCTTTGTGGAAACGGCGATATCTGAGTATGCACGAGCTCTGCATGCAGTCTTCGCTGTCATAACAAACATCAAACGTTAACCAAGTAACACGATGCTCCAAATGTTAAAATGTGCTATAAACATGTAAATAATACTATGACGAATTACAGACTTGAAAATTACCAAATTTCAATAATCCCAAAAATCAGCTTTCGAAAGTAACCAAACTTTTGAAAAAAATTATCCAATTAATTCCCTGTGCAGTTCGTATGAGTTAAAACCTTGTGACATCAAGTAAAAAACATTTGAGGCCAACTCTAAAGAAATTACTCGTGTTACAACGAATAGGGTTAAAAGGAATAAAATGTCTTCTAATGTTATTTATTGGAAGATAAAATGAATGGGTTAAATGTATGCGATTTTAATCAATAATAATAATTAATGTTGTGTTTTTGCTGTTTTTTGTTTTGTTTATTATTATTATTATAGGTGATATATTTTTTTGTCACCACTGTTCGTCAAATCAACCCAATAAAATGACGCATTATTATTAGGTCGTTTCTGTGGTGCAGTGTTAATAGTTGAAACGTTGATGGTTTTTCATTTGAGACAGCAGTTATTTAATCTCTTTGAATTTTGATGACAATCCTTTAACAATGTTAAATTTAAAGGTAAAAAAGCGAGAGAAACTAAAAACAAGATATTCAAAAGTCCTGAACAATCCTTTATGTTACTAGCATGGCCTACACTGGTTTTCATAGAAAGCACGAAAAGACAACTCTCCTCTTCTGTCATGGCGGATTTCACCGGATATTTTCAACCAGCATTTTAACAATAAATTCGACATTTATATGTAAACTAATAATAAAAGACCACTTAATAAGATTAGTAAACATTTATTTATTTTGTCGTTCTTAGTAGATATCCTAGCGTGACTGTTATGGGCTACGAAAAGTGGACTCGCCACTGTACATGTATAATAATAAAAAATTGACATAAATGTTTAAGAACAAAATCGCTGAAAAATACATAAATAAATTTTAGAAAAATACACAAATAAATTTTAGAAAACAACCTCCAGGTTTTATTTTAAAACATTCTAAAAATAAACCTCACCTCACTTTATTTGTAATACTTCTCATATAATAATTTTATATTATATTGTTTATGTTTGCTATATTTATTTTAATTAACTCAAGAATCTTGTTACATACCGGTACTGTTCAATAAGTATGTGTAATGATTTATAAAACAATATGTGTTATGATTTTAAAAATAATATGTCTTATGATTTATAAAATAATATGTGTTATGATTTATAAAATAATATGTGTTATGATTTATAAAATAATATGTGTTATGATTTATAAAACAATATGTGTTATGATTTATAAAAAATGTATGTGTTATGATTTATAAAACAATATGTGTTATGATTTATAAAATAATATGTGTTATGATTTATAAAATAATATGTGTTATGATTTATAAACAATATGTGTTATGATTTATAAAACAATATGTGTTATGATTTATAAAATAATATGTGTTATGATTTATAAAACAATATGTGTTATGATTTATAAAACAATATGTGTTATGATTTATAAAATAATATGTGTTATGATTTATAAAACA
>JAULBS010081077.1:0-19138 GCA_032355785.1 Symmetromphalus regularis | reverse complement strand
GTCGGTCGTCGGATTGATCCTTCTCAGTGGACCCATTTGCAATTTGGGCTATTTTCCGTTCCAAGAAGTGGTCCACAACTGGTTTATTAAAGGCCGTTGTATGTGCTGTCCTGTCTGTGGGACAGAGCATATAAAAGATCCCTTGCTGCTTATCAGAAGGAGTAGCCTATGTGGTGGCAGTGGGATTCCTCTAAAAAGACAGGTCAGAATAGCCATATGTATGACGTCCAATAGCCGATGATAAGATTAAAATGAATGTGCTCTAGAGGCGTCGTTAAATAAAACAAACTTTACTTTAACTTTTGATTCAAGATATATAGTACCATGCTTGATAAATCAACATATAAATGTGTATTTATTTTGAAGACCACATCAAATTTATGTAAAAATGTAAAAAAATATCTGTGGGAAAGTGCATATCAATTTTTAATCAGTTCACGAGTATAATATACTAAACCCAAAAAGAAAGTATGCATGATGAAATATCTTTGTTTCCATAGGCCGTCACAGTAATGATCCATTGTCAGCAAACACATGCATGTATGATATTACTGCACACACACACACCTCCTCCTAAATGGTGTGGTTATCTAATTCCAGAATTTCTCCCATGAATGTTATCTGGTGTATGAATTAAATGTCTATTGATTACATGCAGACTTTCTTTTTTTGTTAAGTATAATATGTACATTTTGTAGCAGTGCCTGCTTTCCCACATTAAAGCAGAGGTGGCACAGTGTAAAAAATGGTGGTATCATGGGTGTAAATCCCGGGGGGGGACGGGGTCACGTCACCCAACTTGTTGGACAGGGGGCACGCCTATATAATTATCCCCCCTACCACACACACACACACACACTTTTTGCTTAGAAAAGCTGAAAATTTCAGTGAAATTAAAATGCCTAAATTATAATCTTTACCAATATTTCTCTTTATTGTATCAATGTAACACTTTAAACCATGTCGTGTATAATGATGGGGAGGTGGGGCAGCGGGATGGTCCGGCCCCTGCACTTTTTGGACATGGGTGTGTTCCGTTCCCCCCCCTCCCCCCCACTTTTAGGAACGGATTTTTGCCCTTGGGTGGTATGGTTCAAGATTGCCAAGGGCTGGGCACATGTGACGTCACTTTAATTACAATGATGTCCAAAGTTTAAAAAGAATATGATTATTGTGTGATAGTGGTTTATAATTTGCTTGGGGAAGGGTGGGGAAGTTCAAAGATCAGCAACTGACTAACATTTACATCTAGATTTTTTTTTTAAGTAGAAAAAAGTGACACGGCCAGGCCTTACCTCTTTAAAAAGTGGTATGCGCCTCCCCTGTAAACATGTATCATGCTAGGTTAGAGGTTATTCAAAATGTTTTGAAATTTTCTTGTTCATACCAGCCATACTTTTAGGGAAGATAGGGTTACGGCTAGTGTACAGATTTAAATTATTCTTTAGAATATTGGCTAAAATCGTAATAAAATCAACGTATAAATGTGTATTAATTTCAAGTACATTTGTTGGCTATTATTTAATGAAATTATTTTACCAGATTAAAATTATCCTGTTTTTTTTAAATGTTGCAATTTCTAAATGTCAGAGCTAGCTCTAAGTTCATAAAATATTCATTGTAAGTTTTGGAATATTTCATGGGAGCGGGATGTAGCTCAAACTTTAGAGTGTCTGCCTGTGAAGCTGTCAGTCATCGGATCGATCCTTCTCAGTGGATCTGTTTGCAGTTTGGGCTATTTTCCATTCCAACTAGTGGTCCACAACTGGTTTATCAAAGGCTGTGGTATGTGCTGTCCTATCTGTGGGACAGTGCATATAAAAGACCCCTTGCTGCTTATCGGAAAGAGTAGCCTATGTGGTGGCTAAGAGGTTTCTCTAAAATTATGTCACATTGATGTCCAGTAGCTGTTGATAAGATAAAAATCAATGTGCTCTATAGGCGTCGTTAAATAAAACAAACTTTTTGGAATATTTCAGATTGCATAGCAATGTGTGCTGTCTTTCTACACAAGCTATCAAGAACTATGTTGCAGAGAATGAACCCATGTTTGACTATGGTCCTGGCAGTGCAGAGAGGAAGCGACTAGAATCGGCACTGGAACGTCACAGTAAACAAGTTGCTGACGTTCCCATTGTGATCGGTGATGAAGAGATACGAACTAAAGATGTTCGTTATCAGGTGGAGGTACAGAAATAAATATTTTAATTTTTAACTTAAATTTATATAAAAAATACATTATTTGTTACGAACAAGTTATAAGGGATATTTTTATATTTAACTTAAATGTATATAAAAAAAATACATCCATATATATGCGAATCATAGACTTTAGAAGGTGTCCAAAAAAAATTATTATTGAAAATGGGGTCCATTGTTATGAACAAGTTATAAGGGACATTTTTATTTTTAACTTAAATGGATCCAAGACTTTTAGAAGGGTACCAAAGATATTTTAAAAGTTTTTTACTATTAAAGGTGGGGTCCATTGTTTGTTACGAACAAGTTATAAGGGAATTTTTAATTTTTAACTTAAAATTATAAAAAATATATGTGGATCTAAGACGTTTAGAAGGGTTCCAAAGATATTTTAAAAGTTTTTTAATATTAAAGATGGGGTCCATTGTTTGTTACAAACAAGTTATAATGGAATTTTTTAATTTTATTTTTAACTTAAATATATAAAAAAAATATATGTGGATTTAAGACTTTTAGACGGGTTTCAAAAATATTTTAAATTTTTTTAATGCATACTTTCTTTTCTTGTTAAGTTTATATGTACCCATAATACAACATTTTAAATTATTGCTGGAACACAACAGCATGTATTAAAAAGTTTCTTCTTTCTTTTTTAGCTCTACAATAGGCACCTAAAATACAGACCTCATTTTTAATCAGATTTTATCAGAATCCATTTACATTTTTGCAACTTTATATTAAAGGAATCCATGAGAATCGGATTTTTCAGTCGTGAATATAAAAAAAATTATAACATGCTAACTGACTAATTCAGAATCTGAATAAACAACATAATTATTTGCTGGACATGAAATTGGTATTTTTAAAAAGATATCTGCAAAATTAAACCATTTTGAAGATTGTTTTTTATGGGATTGTAATTTGATTTCCCCCATTTTCATTTTCAGGAATATTAAGAATTAGGCTCTCTTATACCCATCAACAGACAAGTCCTGAAATATAGTTCTGGTAATCCACGTTACAATCAAAATCCCTGTAACTCTGAGGCAAACATTCCCTCTAAGCTGTGCGGTTGTGCAGTCACTGTAGCATGGCTCGACCTTAGTGGTAGCTCTGGGCATTTCGGCCACTACTATCTACATGTAGCTCAGGTGGGAGCGGGAAGTAGCTCAAACGGTAGAGTGTCCACCTGTGAACTGGTCAATCATAGGATCAATCCTTCTCAGTGGACCCATTTGCAGTTTGGGCTATTTTTCCATTCCAACCAGTGGTCCACAACTGGTTTATCAAAGGCTGTGGTATGTGCTGTCCTGTCTGTGGGACAGTGTATATAAAAGATCCCTTGCTGCTTATCTGAAGGAGTAACCTATGTGGCAGCAGTGGGTTTCTTCTAAAGACATGTCAGAATGACCATATGTATGACGTCCAATAACTGACGATAAGATAAAGATCAATGTTCTCAAGAGGCGTCGTTAAATAAAACAAGCTTAACTTTATACCTAGCTCAGGTTACCAGATTTGTAAACTCGGTAGTCCGTTGGGGTACTAGATTTTTTTCCCTGTCAGTGACTAATTTATCAGATAAGTGTCACTGATAGTGATAGTGACTGATCATTTGTTGTGATATTGTTCATTAAAGTATGTAGTATAAAATTAATGTGGTTTTTATAAATTTATATTGTTAATTAATTTATGGTACTATTAATGATGATTAAAAAAACACATTTATATGTTCTTTCTGTCTCTTTTGTTTATTAAAATTATGGGGCTACCAATTTGTACTGATGGCTACCAGAGGTCAAGGCCTGTGTATCACAATTGGTGCCACGTACATAAAATTTGGCTGCTGATTTTAATTTACAACGTACAGTTGTTTTGGCCACCATACATTTCCATCACTTTTTCACTTGCTCAAAGCATCAAAAGTTCCCCTCAGTGCCAGTGGTTGTAAAAAATTAGATGGAACATTGCTCAGGGGTCATTTTCAATTAAAAAGTGAAGATTGTTTTATTTAATGACTCCTCTAGAGCACATTGATTTTTATCTGATCATCAGCTATTGGATGTCATACATATGGTCATTCTGACATTTATTTTAGAGGAAACCTGCTGCCACCACATAGGCTACTCCTTCCGATAAGCAGCAAGGGATGTTTTATATGCACAGTCCCACAGACAGGACAGTACATACCACGACCTTGATAAACCAGTTGTGGACCACTGGTTGGAACAGAAAATAGCTCAAACTGCAAATAGGTCTACTGAGAAGGATCGATCCGACGACCAACTGGTTCAAAGGCAGACACGCTACCGTTTGAGCTAGAGCCCGCTCCCCATTTTCAGTTAAAGAGGGTTTTCACAAAACTTGCAAGAACATCAGTTTGAGAAAAAAACAAATTTTTTTACAGTTCCTTGTGCATTAAATTTTACAGCAAGTTGGTATAAAAATTAGTTGACTTACTTGGTTATGGTTAGGGTGAGCTCCAAGCATGATGTCAGTCTCCCTTATATTATCTGAATTAATTTATTTGTACTTCTATTTTTTCAGCCATTTGATCATCAGAAGAAGATTGCAAGTTTTTATTATGCTAGTGCGGTGAGTGCTAGACTGGTTTTCACACATAATGCTAGATAAATGTAATGTGACAGAAGATCATGGTACCAGTCAAATTGTTTGTAAGATCCTGCCTTCATAAACTCACTACACGTACGCATGACAATGTAATTAGAAACATCATGAGAGGTAAATGCATTTGGCTCAGGGTAAAAGAACACAGAGGGTACATAAAAATACATTTGTCCTGAGAGATGCTTCTACAACAAATTTATCTTGTTGACATGTTAAACTATATAGTTAATTAAACAAAGTAACACAAGAGAATAACAATTAACAATTTATTAACAAATCCATACCATGAAAGAAGTCATTTGACAATGAAGAAATATAGTCTCATTGATAAATTTCATCATAAAACATTTTTTATTGTAAATGTTTGTAACACAAACGTGTCTGAAATGCATGTCAGTTAAAACCTATTTGAAAAAAACAACCCAAAATGAATGTAGTAAATAAAAATAATAATAAAGAACAAGGAACAGCCGATCAGTAAATTGTTGAAAATTACAGATGGGATACAAGAAAAATTAGCTCTGGTCACCGGGGTATAAGTAAAAGAATTTTACATGCAGACAAGATAAAGATTTTTTATCCTTCACTGACATTAATATACAAAACATGCTGTTTGATATATTTGTTTATGCATACAAGATAGATAGCAATTGATGAATAATGTTTATTTAAAATTACTGAATCGATTACAACAGCAGCTTCATGACTGAAGATTTTAAATAGATTTTTCCATAAAACACACATTAATGTTCACTGATCTACATAAAAGTTTATAAATAATGCAGTCAGTCTCTATGTATACGCGTTTGTGAGCAAACAACACGAAACACATTCTAGACATGTTTATTTATTATTTTTTTATATTTTGGCATCTAGTTCAAGAGGTAGAGGTCCAATAGCAGGCTTTTCATTTTATTTGACAGTAGTAGTTGGAAGGAAGAGAGTAGGAAGAGGAGATACTTTAAAGGAACTAGTTTTTTATTTTAAGAGGATAGTAGACTGCACAAATTTGCAAATAGACTGGTAAATACGCCATCTGCCGCCTTGTTTTGAAAATACTGAATAGGTCGTCAGATTGATCCCCAGCAGCCTATCCATTTCCCATTCCAGCCAATGTCCACTACTGGTTTAATGAAGACTGTGCTGTCCTGTCTGAGAAAGTGTATATAAAATATCCTTTGCGTAGTGTATCTGATGGTAGTGGGTTTTCTCTGAGGATGATGGCGAGAGGGATGTAGCGCAAACAGAAACGTTTCCACCTGTTAAACGGTCGGTTGTTGGATCAATCCTTCTCAGTGGACCCATATGCAGTTTGGACTATTTTTTGTTCCAACCAGTGGTTAACAACTGGTTAATCAAAGGCTGTTGTATGTGCTGTCCTGTCTGTGGGACTGTGCATATAAAAGTCCCCTTGCTGCTTATCGGAAAGTTTGCACAAATGCAATAGGCCTAATGCGCGAGACTACCAGTTTCCGGCCTTTTGCTCACCCATTCTTGGCCTACATTTGTGAGGGAGGGCCAGTTGGAAATTTGGGGGTTGGTTCCTTTTTCCAATTTACTGGCCAGGTAGGCTGGTATCTGAAAAAGGTTAATGTACACCCCTGATAGTGGATGATAATATAAAAATCTAGAGGCTCTAGAGGCGTCGTTAAATAAAACAAACTTTACTGAAGGTTATGAGCCTCAAACACTTTGTTTGATCCTCAACAGCCACTGAACAAACAATGTGCTGGAGTGTCAGACTTGAATGACTGAATTAATGCATTGTTACACTATATAATTTTTTTTTTTTTTTTAATTATTTTCTATATGTGTTGATGTTTTTTTTTCTGTTTTACAGGATATTCTAAAGAAAGCTATAGATGTGAGCCTGAAGGCACGGGTTGCATGGGAGAAGAAACCGCTAGAAGAAAGGTCGGAGATATTTCTCAGAGCTGCAGAGTTAGCTAGCAACAAGTACAGAAATGACATTCTAGCAACCACTATGCTGGGCCAGGTATTGTTATTTAACAGTTTGAATGGAGAATATTATACGTTGTGAAGCATCACGAGGGGTATATGGCTTTTTATGTACCCTCTCTGTGCTGGGTATATGGCTTTTTATGTACCCTCTCTGTGCTGTTGTACCCTGAGCCGAATTTATCTTGTCGACATGTTAAACTATATAGTTAATTAATCAAAGTTATACAACAGATAACACTCGGAATGTTGTTCAGTCAATCAATGATTTAGCTGATAATTATTACGTATTTAGTAATGACATATATATGTATGATGTCATGGATATGAAACCCGTGTAAATACGATTCCTTTTATAATTATGTATATGAGAACCAAGTAGGTTATACAAATATAATATAAGATAAACAGAAAACAGACACGTGAGTTTCTAGATCCGAAGGACTTTAATAATGAAATATAGGCGTTGAATAACAATTGGAATATGATATAACCTCTAATAAAACCACTTGAACCGCATTAATTAAAAACCAAACCCAAAAACAACTCAAACCCAGACTAAAAACAACCCCAAGAATAAAAAAAAAAAAAATGACCAGATTAACTTCATAAATTTTCTTTATGTCATGTCCATGTACGTGTAGAACTTCCAAGTTCCAAACAAGAATAAAAACCTCTTATAAAAACAACTGGTCCTCTATGTCCCAAGATAAATGCAGGAATCACCAGGGTCTTGCTAGCATTCAGCACATGGGTGTTGATGCGTGACCCTGCCTCCCTGTGTTAAGACCATCCCCTTTTAAGATAAACCCCTTTGATTGACAGCTACCCCAGTAATATTTAATTAAAGATCCCATCCCCTTTCTGTAAAAACAATAAACCAATATATTAAATTAAGATTTGGATAATTAAAATTAATAAACTTTTCACTCCCTTACATTACCTTTTTGCACATTCTACCAGTTGATATCTGCCCTGACCATGAATTGCACATCTCAGTTCTTTCGTTAGAACTGTTTTCTGGAAAATATAAGATCTGGCAGTTTCTTTATTGCCAGTCAGTTTTCAGTTTGATGATGTGATTCATGGATACACAATTGTTGTTTTTCCAGTTAAGTGCTATGCAGTCAGTCTAGATTTGTCGTAGAAATGGTATTTTAAGTTTTTTAATACACTGTCAAGGTATTCTTTCAATTTTGGTACAAGTGTTTCTATTCGACACTTAAGAGCTGTCGTCTTAACAGTAAATGCCTTCTCGTTCAACGAACTGGTCGGGCCACATTCTGCAAAAATACTGGAACAAATTGTTTTGGGTTCTCACAAAAGTACCATGTTTAATGAAGTGGCACCTAATATTTTCTTCCACATGTCTGACAAAGTACATGCGATAGCATTTATCAGCACTTTTTCTTCATCTGTGATAAATTGGATGATTTAATTTATATATCTCTATATTATAAATAAACAACAAATTACTGTATTATTTGCGGCTTTCACTCGTTTCTTTTGACAGTTTGGAAGCAAATTTCTGAACAATAGGAAGGGTTAATTTTCCGTCTGTGGATTTGACCTGATCAGATTTCTTTTTGGGAAAAAACACGATCAATTTCTGGACAGCTTTCTGTTTTTCATCCTCAGTTTTTGAAGCCCATATAATATTCCTAACAGTGAACCTTTTCCTACATTCTGCCAATTGATATCAGCCTTGACCATGAATTGCATGTCTCAGTTCTTTTGTTTGAAGAACAACTGTTTTCTGGAAAATATCTATAAAATCTGGCAGTTTCTGTATTGCTAGTTTTCAGTTTAATGATGTGATTCATGGATACACAATTGTTGTTTTTCCAGTTAAGTGCTATGCAATCAATCTGGATTTGTGGCTGTAACATTCGGTATTTTACATTTTTTAATATACGGTCAAGGTATTCTTTCGATTTTTGTACAAGTGTTTCTATTCGACACTTAACTGCTGTCGTCTTAACATCAAATGCCTTCTCGTTCAATGTACTGGTCAGGCCACATTCTCGCACAAGTCCCATGTTCAATGAAGTTGCGCCTAATATTTTCTTCCACATGACTGACAAAGTATGTGCGTAAACGGTGGAAAATTTGTCTCTATCATTTATCAGCACTTTTTCTTCATCTGTGCCAATAGAAATAATCTTACTCAGTATTTCAAATGGAGAGCTGTCAGCATTTCTTTTTTCATGTAACACGGTTCTCATATGACTGAGAAAATAGTCCTATGTAATGAAGGAACACTGGTCCTAACATTATCGGATCGATTGATTGTTTTTATTTTGGTATACCATCAGTCACGTAATTGAATTGAATGTCTGATAGATTAGTATCACACTTCTCAAAGGCGAATCTGCCATGCAACATGCTTTCATGTCCGCGATCTGTTCATCGGTGTACAGAATGACATACAGTGGCTTTTTGGTGTCTGCACCAATTACTACGCATACAAATTCATCATTTGCATACAATCGATTAAATAAAATCTGCATTTTGTCTGCAATATTATTTTGGTGAGATCCCTCTGGGTGGTTTTGTTTTAATACATGAAAACACGCGTTTTGGACTTGTTTCAAGTTACGCAGTGCTTGCATTGACTCATCCAATGCTATAGCATCCAAAACCTCAATTGGTTTCTCTTTCTCTCACTGAAGCAGTAGATCGTTGTTTATAATTATTATATTAACAAGATAAAACTATATGCATTGACTCTTTATTTTTATTAATATTGTTATTTATTAAAATCACTACAGATTGGAAACTACATGTATCATTTTATTTTTAATGGATTTTACAAATTATTTACGCCCTAAATAACAGAATTAGTCTTAACGAGAAAAAATACTTACGTAAACCAGTGTCTGAAAAATGAACACAGTCTTTAGAATAATCCTGTGGATACTGTACCGACAGCTTCAGGAAGTCTCCATGAAACACTTTCCTTAATGATCTGTTGATTGCATTCCTCTGTCTGTTAAACTGTTCCAGTTGAAGTCCATCACGAAAATACCCCCCACAATACACCACTATGATAACTCTTTCCACTCCTTGGCTTTTCAGAATCTTGGTTAAGTTCAAAATGTTTCCCGTGGAAATCTTGTTTGGATTACTGTTGGTCTTAATGTCATTCCCACCACAATTGATTACAACAACTTCAGGGTTAAACCGTTTAATGTCCTCGATGAAAGAATCCGGAATTGTCTCAGTTGTAAGTCTGCCACTCCCAAAAATCCACATCGCGCCTTGTAGTCTTTTCACATAACAGCTCCCCAAAATGGCTATTTTCTCCATGACCATAATGTTTACATGTTTGTCTATGAAATATCGAATGAACTCAAAACCTTGGAAGTTCTTATGTTGGTCAGACATTATTCTTGTGTAATGCGACATTATTATTATGACTATTTGTGCAATTCTCAAAAAAGGGTCAGGCCACATTCTCCAAAAATATCTGGGTTCTCACGCAAGTCCAGTGTTCATTGAAATGGCACCTAATATTTTCATCAACGTGTATGACAAAGTATGTGCGTCCAATCCATTGTAGTGAAGGAACACGGGTCCTAACATGATCAGTGCAGTCGATCTATTGTTACAAACAATTTTTTTTATTTTGGTATACCATCAGTCGCGTAACATTTTGACAGATTGAATGTCTGATAGGAATCTATCAGACATTCAATCACACTTCTTAAAGGCGAATCCACCATGCAACATGCTTTCATATCTGCGATCTGTTCATCGGTGTACAGAATGACATGCAGTGGCTTTTTGGTGTCTGCACCAAATTACTACACATACAAATTAATCATTTGCATACAATCAATTCAATAAAATCTGCATTTCGTCTGCGATATTATTTTGGCGAGATCCCTCTAGGCAATTTTGTTTTAATACATTAAAACATGCATTTTGGACTTGTTTCAAGTTATGCAGTGCTTGCATTGACTCATCCAATGCTATAGCATCCAAAACCTCGATTGGTTTCAAATGTTTTTTATTTTTCTTTCACTGAAGCAGTAGATCGTTGTTTATTATATTAACAAGATAAATCTATATGCATTGAATTATTATTATTTATTAAAATCACTAGATTTGAAACTACATTTTACAAATAATTTATGCCCTACATGACACAATTAGTCTTAATGAGAAAAAATACTTACGTAAACCAGTGTCTGAAAAATGAACAAGTGTCTGAAAAATGAACAAAGTCTTTAGAATAATCCTGTGGATACTGTACCGACAGCTTCAGGAAATCTCCATGAAACACCTTCCTTAATGATCTGTTGATTGCATTCCTCTGTCTGTTGAACTGTTCCAGTTGGAAGTCTATCACGAAAATGCCCCCTCCGACACACTTCCTCTATGATAACTCTTTCCACTCTTTTGGCTTTTCAGAATCTTGGTTAAGTTCAAAATGTTTCCTGTGAAAATCTTGTTTGGATTACTGTTGGTCTTAATTTCATTCCCACCACAATTGATAACAACTTCAGGGTTAAACCGTTTAATGAAAGAATCTGGAATTGTCTGTTGTAAGTCCGCCCCTCCAAAAAACTGCATCTAACCTTGTAGTCGAAGCTTCCTGTCCGCAGAAAGACTCCAGTCTACTCCCCAAAATGGCTATTCTTTCCATGACTGATGTTCTCACGGTGTATGAAATATCAATTGAACTCAAAACCTAAGGAGTTTTTATGTTTGTGCGACATATATTTGTGCAATTCTCAGAAAAGGGTTCTTGTATGTATCGAATGAATCGCTGCATGGGTTCCTGGCACTTCATCCAAACATTGCTGGAGGTGCCACCAAACTTTTGCATGATTACATTTTTGATAAATTGATGTTTTTCTTCATTTAACCTTTTTTCTAACTAACTTTCCATTCATGGTTCTGTCCAAAATTTCTCTAAGAGTAAAACACCTCTTCATTAACTCCCTGGCCATTTGAGTAGGTTCCTCCCAACATCTACCTAATTCACTTATTTCGTCCTCAGTTGGCATTTGTCTTTGGGTTGGTATGTTATTGCAAACGTTTACTAATTCGGGTGTATGGTAGTTTGTATGAAATAGCAATAAAAAATTTAGGGAATGGAAAATGTCTGTGGAGCTGTTTCCTCTTGTGTTTCAATGGTATTGTGTTCAATGGTGGCCACTGTATTGTGTTGTAATAGGTTTCGTATTTCTTTAAGTTCATTTCTCATGTGTGTTACTTCTTGTGTTAAGTGTTTTATGAGTGACTGAGTGCATAGTCTTTTGTCAGTTTTTTGATAAGTGTGTGTGTGTTCAGAAGTGTGGCCAACTGAGGATCTTTCCGGTGATTCTAATCTGGCGAGACTGCCGAGACTGCTGGGATATCTGGAAGTGCTGAGACTACTGGGAATGTTAGGGATCCTGGAAATTATTGGTCTGCTAGGAGTGATAGGAATACAAGGATTGCTAGGGCTCTTGGAAATAAAAATGGCCGATTTTTTGCTGAAAATGCTTAACTTTTGTTTTTTGAACTTAGTGTGTTGACCTAATACAAAACACCCTGCAATATTTAAAACTTATATTAAAAGCCATGTTTCTTCAATTGTTCAAAAATGTATCAAATGAATCACTGCATGGGTTTCTGGCACTTCATCCAAACGTTGCTGGAGGTGCCACCAAACTTTTGCATGATTACATTTTTGATAAATTGACTTTTTTTCCTCATTTAATCTTTTTCTAATTAACTTTCCATTCATGGTTCTGTCTAAAATTTCTAAGAGTAAAACACCTCTTCATCAACTCCCTGGTTCCTCCCAACATCTACCTAATTCACTTATTTCGTCCTCCGTTGGCATTTATCTTTGGGTTGGTATGTTATTGCAAGTGTTTACTAATTCTGGTGTATTGTAGTTTGTGCAAAACAGTTCATATGGAGTTAAATGTAAAATTTGGGAATTGGAAAATAGAAGTCTGTATATGGAGCTGTTTCAATGGTGTTGTGTTTAGTGGTGGCGACTGTATTATGTTGTAATATGTTTCGTATTTAAGTTCATTTCTCATGTGTGTTACTTCTTGTTTTATGAGTGACTTTTGTCAGTTTTTTAATAAGTGTGCGTGTTCAGAAGTGTGGCCAACTGAGGAACTTTCTGGTGATTCTAATCTGGCGGGACTTCCAGGGTATCTGGGAGTGATAGGACCACTGGGATTGCTAGGGCTCCTGGAAATTATTGGAGTGATAGGACTGCTGGGATTGCTAGGGCTCCTGGAAATTATTGGAGTGATAGGACCGCTGGGATTGCTAGGGCTCCTGGAAATTATTGGAGTGATAGGACCGCTGAGATTGCTAGGGCTCCTGGAAATTATTGGAGTGATAGGACCGCTGAGATTGCTAGGGCTCCTGGAAATTATTGGTTTTCTGGAATAGCTAGGACTACTGGGAATGCTAGGAAGTTTTCGTCTAGGTTGTTGATTTTCTATAGGGTCTGGTCCTTGTTGGTTTTCTTCTATAAAATTGTGTAGGATGTCTTTCAGTTTTGGCTTCTGTTGGGTGCTTAAGTGTTCATAACTGTAGTTACATGTAGGTGATGTTTTTTGGGTATGTTCTTTGCTTGCTGTGGATGTAGCTTCGATTATCGCCTTTGGCTGGAAAGTAAAAAAAAAAGTGTAATTTAATTTCAGAAAGAATACTGTTTCAAAAACAAATAAAAATAATAAACCTACACATTCATAATATGCATTGTAGCTAATCTTTCTGATGACTAATGTATCCATAGGGATGGCAAGCTGGACCAAAGAAAGTATATAATGTTAATGATTTATATTCCATGGTGATATCAGTTTTACAGATACAAAGAGGATGTAGCCCAAGATGTTTTGGCCATAATTGACAGTATTTCTATCTGTAAAATGATATTGTATATAAATATTTTTTTAATTTATTTAATAGTTTAATTGAATTGGCCAAAGCAACATATTACAAACCTTGTTTTTTTGTTTTCATTACTGCCTTTGTTGCCTTCGTTGGCCTCGTTGACACTGCTTATAACTAAATGAAACCAACAAAGTATATATAAGAATAACTACATTAGAATAATGTCAGAAATATTTTTGTAATTTGGTTTTTAAGAGGTTACAAAATAATCATAAAATAAATTTGCAGAGACTTAACAATTGTCCAATTACATGTACATAAAATTTTATAATCTAATCCAACATAACAAAATCCAAGAATAACCTTCCAGAAGTAGATGTATAATGATACATGAATAGAAAACACATACCGTGGTTACTTCTTTTCTTGTTTTCTTTGCTGTAGTCTAAAAAAAACAACATTCTGTAGTTATGTGTAGGTCAATTGAAATGTTAACATGACAGAATTCATCTTAATGAAAAGAAATCCTTCTTCAAACCAGTGTCTGAATAATGAATAACGTCTTTAGAATAATCCTGTAGGCTATGTACCGATAGCTTCAGGAAGTCTCCATGAAACACCTTCCTTAATGATCTGTTGATTGCATTCCATTGTCTGTTGAACTGTTCTAGTTGCAGTCCATGGTGAAAATGTTCTCTTTAACATACGTCTACTACAACTCTTTTTCACTTCCTGGCTTCTCAGTTGTTTTCCACAATCCTCTTTGGAATACTGTTTATCATATCGTTCCCACCACAAATGATAACATCAGGATTGAACCTTTTAACATTCTCTATTGTGTCCTCTCAGTTCACTTCTTCCATAAAACTTAACAGATCCTTGTTTCTGGAATAAGACCCCATTTGAAACAGAATTGCAATGTTGATTCCTATATGTAAAAAATAGAACTTTGGAAAGCAGAATCTCCAGGCATGTTGGCCATCTTCCCGTAGGTTACTGCTCTGTGACCTCCCAACCTGTACACCAACGTCATGCCATTGTAAGTTCTCCACCGATTTTGCTTTTCCTTTCTTGTCAGTCTTGTCTGTAATTTCCTTAAAGACCTTTGGATCGGATATTTTACTCTTAACAATTCCCATATCAAAATCAAGAGAATCATCTAAAGCATACATAATAACTAAAGACATTAATGAAAAATCAGGTTTCTTTTCAAAGCCAGACATAGTGTGCACTGCCAGTGTATTTCCCAGTCTTCTCGTACAGCTAGCCAATATTCAGTCTGTGTCACATTTGTTTTACATATACAATGCTGCCACAAGACATTAAGGACATTCCAAACACTGCTGTCCTGAAGTAAAATTCAGTGAAAGACCAGAGAGTAAATAATTATATCCTGTTATATCCATTATATTGGGATGTGTCTGCAATACGTGATCACCACATAAGCAAAATAACAATGTGTAGAATGTAAAACAGGTTTTCTACAAGGTACTATAAATACACAATGACCGAACAACTGGTTATAAAGGAGTCACAAATAATAGTTCTATGTATAATGAAAACCAGCATATTCTTGTGCAGGGAAGGCCTTACATATCCAGAATGTCCCGTCAGACACGTCTGCTATGATAAATCTTTTCTCTCCCTGGCTTTTCAGATTCTTTGCTAAGTTTCAAATGTTTCAAATGAACTTTGAAATACCAGACCTGCCTACCTTTCCGGTTTCTCCATAATATTTCTGGACAGACACCCCAAATTAAGGCATTCCTGTAATAGTCCACTGGTTGGCAGTAGCCTAGATTTTTATTTATTTATTTTGTCGCTAAAGTTGTCGGTAATTCTGTTCCATTGAGAGCATTTGCATAACTTTAGCATCGGACATGGCGGGCGTGATGTCTGCATGAGGCACATGACATCCAAACAGTTGTATTACAGCACATGCAACATTATTAAATGTACAATAAATGTGGAGTTGTTGATAGAATTAGAAAATAATAAAGCAGATCATTAGAAAATAATAAAGCAAATCATCATTTAACATCTCGAAAGAACAATTATCACGTTTGACGCATACCTGACAGAACCCTTAGATTTCCTGAGAAATCATGTTTATGGGCCCTAGATTCCTGAAAAGGTTTTCTATGGGTATGCAGGTAAGTCTGGAATACTGTTTATCTTAATATCATTCCCACCACAACTGATAACTACACCAGGGTTGAACCATTTAATGCTTTCAATGAATGAATCAATTGTCTGTTAGTCCATTCCTGCCAAAAACCCATATCTCACCTTGTAGGCAAAGGTTCCCCTGTCTGCAGAATGACTAATCTTTTGACGTAACTGCTTCCCAAAATTGCTATTCTTTCCATGACTTTTGTCTTTTGAAGTTTGTTTAGTCTATGAAATACCGAATGAACTAAAAACCATGGAGGTATATTTTTATCCATACTGTTACTCATCAGTGTTGTTATGAATTATATATAACACTAGATGTAATCTTATGTGTCTTCAAACAAGGAGTCAATAGTCATACAAATAACATCAATATGCATTACACTTATCAGTATGGATTGAATTATATATAAAAATAAACAGAATTTAAATAAATGCTACAGACATATTTTCAAATATGAGCACACAGTTCACTTGCCATTAGTTTTTTACCCGATTAAGGTGAACACTGTCATCAAAGTACATCTCGTTTGCATATTCTTGATTCCATAGTCAGGGAATGTTACCGACATTAAGTTTCCTGTTCACATATCGAGTTTATTGAAATGTTTAAAAAGTGATCTTGACAAACTTGATCATCCTGGAACTACACTGATGGTCCTCTGCAATAACAGAGAAATTATGATGGTTGCATGGCTTGTTTTAAAAAATATTCTGCATATTATTTCAGATAGGATTGGTCAACAGGCGGATAGCTTGTATGTTGAATTACATTCTTCAAATAATTCATCTCTTCAATGCTTGTATGTTGAATTACATTCTTCAAATCATCTCTTCAATGCTTGTATGTTGAATTACATTCTTCAAATCATTCATCTCTTCAATGACTTCATGGGCTCCAATCTTAGTTCTTTCCCTTGTAAAAAAAATATTGTTATCCACCCCCCTTCACTAAAATTATAATAACAGAAAACACATCTAAATCCATTCTTGATATAGTCATTCTGTGACTCCTTTGATTGTTCCACCAGAGAGACAAACCACTTCAACATCTACAATCTTCCCCTTTAGTCAACCTTCAGCTGTTAGTGTTTGGTATCTGTCGAGGTTTCTTGCATGAGAAGAACATATTTAAATATGGCTGAAATAATCTGGGACTTCAGTGTTTTCAGACAATTTCCATAATGTTTAATTAACCATTCAAAGTTTCATTTGCCAAATTTATATTTGTCGGGTTAAAATTGAAAGTTACGTTTAAAGATGGACGTGCCGGTTTAATGAATGAGTTAAGCTCCTATACCTTTAAGTGTTCTTTATCCTGACAACTGTTAATTCAACAGTGTACACAACAAAGTGACAATACATCCATGCACAAGAATCTGTAGTTCTTCCTAACATTTCTTTGAGGGTGAAACATCTTAATTAATTCCCTGGCCATTTGAATGAAATCCCAATATCTGCATAATTCATCTAATGGTCAAGTCTGATAAGATAGAATCGGATAATTGTGATTTGTAATTTTGTCCTGCCCACTTTATGGCTTTAATTTGGGCATGATCTTTTGTAAGCTTTTTGTAAGAAATATGGCCGAAATAATCTTAGACTTGTTTTCAGAGAATTTCCATATTGATTAATCAGCACGTTCAAGGTTTCATTAGCCCAATTTGTTCAGATTCATATAGAAAATTATGTAATTTTTTCTTCCCCTCCTTTGGTGTTAATTAGGGGACGATCGAAGTCTAAGCTTTTTGAAAGATATGGCCAAAATAATCTTAACTTCAGTGTATTCAGAGAATTTCCATAATGTTTAATCAGCACGTTCAAAGTTTCATTAGCCCAATTTATGTTCATCAGGTTAAGGTCAAAAGTTATATCTAAAGATGGACGTGCCGGTTTAATGAAGGAGTTAAGCTCATATACCTTTTTAGCTAGAGCTTTTGTTAAGGAAGTACTTGCCAAATTGTCCTCTAATAATCGAATGTGGTGACTGCATTGCAATACACCATATAGGAGTTTCACCAACCCAGAAAGGCTAAATCGGGTTGGCTATTCCTATTTTTGGATTTCGAAAAGTCCCTCTTGAGGCTTAGTTTTTCACCATTTCTTTCTATTTAACTACAAAATATTGAGTTATTTATTTAAAAATGTACTCACACAATGATAATCCACAGAAAAAAGAACACTGTCTGGCTAACTAGTTTCGCTATATTGCACTTCATCAGGTATCTTGTGATGTTGGAAAATACCTAAATGGTTTTCAGTCATTTTTGCTTTAACTAGTACCGGTATTAGCCTAATTTGTTTTTTGAAGTTGGTTAGAAAAAGGAAAGCACTCACCGTTAAATGTTCACACTGGTCTGGGTCAAAGGTTTAAGCATGTTGAGTGTTAGTCATGTCCTTGAGACTTGGTTGCACTGTAATTTATTTTGCAAAGTTAAAATTCTTTTCATTATTTTTCTTCATCTACATAAAGTATTTGGAAGATCTCTACAGATTTACCAGATTAAACATTGATTCCAAATGTTTTTTTTGGTATCTAAATTATGAATACAGAAGGACTCTCATTCAAGCCTTATGAAGTCCATTTTGTTTTTTACAAAAGTTTATTGTTCCCATAAACAGAATATGGAAGTGTCTGGGTTGGGAAGCCCCGAACTCAATATCTCAGAAATGTTTGCTTTTTGTTTTTGTTTTTTAAATATAGTATTTACAATGTTGACAATGTATATGTATATACAAAAATATACATATATACGTTTGGTTAAATTGTTACCTAGAGACAAAGTCCATTTCATCTTTTGTACAAAGTACAAAAGTTCAATAGGAATTATTTCAAAATGTTCCTCTGGAGTCATTGGCTACAGGAATGCTTTCTTTATGACAAATTAATCACAGCTAATTTTATTTGGCCTACATATTACTTTATATAAATATTACAGGTTATTAAATAATATTTTTAGAATCAGTGAAGGCAAGTTTTAATCTGATATTCAATTTTCGCATGCTCACTTTTAAAAGTAGATAATTTTAATTAAGTACATCATGGTTTGTCACAAATACAAATGTAGATCCAATACATACATGTACCATGTGTGGCGGATGGTTATGCTGAAGTCATTGCCATCTCCCAAGGCTAGTTTAAATTTAAGCATCTCATCCAACTTTGATAGTCTGTTGGCTGTTCTTTTGGTCCAGTGTACATTGTCCTATCCAACATCAAAATCAAAAGCAGCAATTGCCGGAATAAGTTTGACGTCCCTTAGAGATTTAATAGCCAAATTTATTTGGTTGAGACAGGATTTTTGACTAGCCAAAAGTCGGTTCG
>JAULBS010081066.1:0-17593 GCA_032355785.1 Symmetromphalus regularis | reverse complement strand
TTGTGTTCACTATCCAGTCTATAACGTCAGGTTTGTTGGTTTAATAGATTCTTCATTAATTTAGTTAATCATAGTGAGAACTGAACCATTGTAACGGTGACTGCCACAGACATGGACAAGGGCAGTGATGGAGCGATTGTGTTCACTATCCAGTCTATAACGTCAGGTTTGTTGGTTTAATAGATTCTTCATTAATTTAGTTAATCATAGTGACAACTGAACCTTTTGTTATCAAAGTAAACAAACTATTTTGGTTTTGCTCAGGTTTTGGAATACTTTTTTAAATTGGTTATTGAAATATTGTAACTGCATAATTATGTACGCTAAAACTTTTCCTTTATTTTGTAATATTTGGTCGTAAAGATTTTTATGTGTTTTTCCAATATCACTTGTATATATATATATATATATATATAATATAAAATATCAGTTTGTATGTATGTAATATTCAATATCAGTTTGTATATATGTAATATTCAACATCAACTTGTATAAGTAATATTCAATATCAGTTTGTATATATGTAATATTCAATATCAGTTTGTATGTATGTAATATTCATTATCAGTTTGTATATGTAATATTAAATATCAACTTATATATGTAATATTCAATATCAATTTATATAATATGTAATATTCAACATCAATTTTTATTACATAATGAGAATATATTTAGTGTTTTCATTGGTCGAAAACTGGTCACATGACCACATTTAGTTTGTGATATTTGTGAATTAAAAATATCAAAAGTGGTATTGACCGCATGATTATGTCACGTCATTCAAATTTAATTAATTCATCACAGCTTTCTGCTATCATCATCTTTGTTTTATAACGTTACAAAGATGACGTCATTAGTTACGGTGTGTGTAGAAATTGTCCAGTGGGCAAGAAAAGTAAATATATAGCACAGTGTGAATTTACTCAACTAATTAATCAGCATTATGTAATAAAACAGTTACTGATCACTCATTCAGTCAACATCATGTTTTATGGACCAAAGAAACTGATATTGACCTCGGCCTCAGTCAATATCAGTTTATTCTGTCCATAAAACACGATGTTGCCTGAATGAAGCGTCAATAACTGATAAGTGTATGTAATATCCAATATCAACTTGTATAATTATGTAATATTGAATATCAGTTTGTATATGTAATATTCAGTATCAACATGTATAAGTAATATTCAGTATCACCTTGTATATGTAATATTCAAATATCAAATATTATGTACAGGTGAATGTCACATTATTTACATTATGTACAGACAAAAATACTCCCAACCCCTTAATTTTTTGGATATGCCCAGGCCGCAGTGATATTCCATACCAGGAGCCCCCGGCGACATACTGACTGACCTCACAAACGAGTATATGGGTTGTTAGTGCCCATCTGGTATAGGTATCTTATACCCCTCCTGGCCTTTAAATCAGAGGGTGGGTACGACCAAAGATTCCTAATCTGTAACTGCCCAATTACCTGTTATATCCACAACCTGCCCCCTTGGCTTAATCGTAGGTGAGCTAAACTCTCCTTCAGACCAAAAGATGGAGCGGATCCCTCAGGCAACCTCGAGTGAATCTTGTATATAAACCTGTCCCCCTACAGTTCAGTAGGTAGGACCTAACCCTGGGCCAAATGAACTGTAGCTCTGCAGCTGTCCCCTGGGGGTCCCACCACAGGAGTGAGTCTATATCCACTCCACCCAAACATTTAACATAATTACGGGTAAACCTTACCACCCCACAAAAGCAACACTTCCATGGCACCCAGCATTCTTTCCAAGTACACTGCATGTCCCTTATTTGATAAGTGTACACCATTATACCTAAATAATTCCAAATCTTCAACCACCAATGTGATGTGACCAATAATACTTCCCCCCTCCTCTCCCTCTGCCAGAACCAATCCATTCACTGCACTGTTCACCCTTCTCCCAGCCTTGTCCACCTGCTTCGGATGTTCTTCTCCATGCCAGTGTAGACGGGGAAGGATATTTGACCAAATGATTCTCACAGAAGGGAGAAGCGATCTCAGTCACAAAATTGAGCAAGTAATTTCCTGTATTAAAACTTTATTTTTTGTTGACTCCATGTCATTTGATCCTAGTTGCAAAATCATAGAATTGGGTAGGGGATGATGTTGCAATTTATCTAAAATAAATTTATCTTTGACCAGTGCATACCTTCATTTCCATACCATTTAACCCTGATACCTGCCTCTTGTAACCCTAAGTTGCCTCCACCTGGGCTGGTTAGTGCATAGATTCCTGCCCAGTGCACTATCAATGATCCGATAATCCACACTTCATACCTACCTATGATCAGTAATATTTCAAAAAAATAAATTAGGTTTTTGGCAGCCAAATATATCTGTGGTATGCCCCTGCATACCAACGTCCCTAGATCTTTATTGTTTCCTCAGGTACCCCCTTGCTACCCCTTATGTTGCAGCCCCTATTATAAAACTATGAGATTTATAACATTGTCCTTTAATGTATACAAACTTTAGAGTGCGTTTTAGAATGGCATTAAACTGGTATCTGGTTACATGTTTCCCATTGTAATGAGTTGAACAGTTTGGCAGAGCCTGCCTTATTCAAATATCACCAATATACATGGCATCAAACCACATTTAGTCATTTATAAACAATAACGATCTTTCCAGCATCTTTCACAAAATAACGTGCATGAAAGGTGAGACAAGAGGTCAGTATTAGAAATGCAAGTACTAAATAAATAAAAATAAAAAAATCATAAAAAGGACAGCAACTGAATCAGACTATTAAAAGGAAATAATACCGGAAATATACAGATTTGTTATAATATCAACTTGTATATATAATATTCAATATAAACTTGTATAATTATATAATATTTAATATTATCTTGTATATATGTTTTATTATATAC
Organism: Symmetromphalus regularis; assembly: GCA_032355785.1. Classification (NCBI taxonomy): domain Eukaryota; kingdom Metazoa; phylum Mollusca; class Gastropoda; order Neomphalida; family Neomphalidae; genus Symmetromphalus; species Symmetromphalus regularis. The sequence goes on along the minus strand of JAULBS010081066.1, from coordinate 14,677 downwards.
ATAGCAGTGAAATATATAGATATATGCAAACCATAAAAGTGATGTTAGACTAGAGCATATATCTGAAAATGTGACCGGTTAGGACATTTTTGAGTAAAAGCTGAATATTTTGTTTTTGACCTTGAAAATAGAAAAACAAAACAGCCGCCCAAAATTGCTAGTTTTTTTTATTAAACATTTCACCTTGCAAAAGTATGTCCAAAATATTCTATCTATCACCAAATTTGTACTTTAGGATGAACAAATTTAATAAAAAGACATTTTAAAAACAAAATGGCTCCCAGGTTGCTGAAAAAAATCAAGATGGCTGCCACAATCTATCTATTTAAGACACCCCGTGGGCCTGACGAATTTTTATTTCACATCTAATTTCTGCAAGCTGTCCGCCATTTTGGATATATAAATAACGTAATAGGGAATTCCTTAGACATGCATCATATGCATGTAATGTTCGCGTGTGAATGATTTGACACTAGATTTTGTCGATTGATGTTGATTCTGCTCTGAAATAACGTCATATTCTGAAAACTCAGTAACGGATCCAGAGGGGTGTCCAGGGGGTCCGGCCACCCTTTTCTCGGTTTTTATTTTTTAAATTTTTTTTTAGGTTTTCAGAGTGGAAGGACGTGAAAATTAACCATTTTCCCCCAGTCCTATTAATTCATCATATTTGGATCCCCCCCCCCTTTCAGAAATCCTGCATCCAAGCCTGAAACTTAGCTGTGGTAGCTAAAGCATGAAATGCTTAATACATTTATGTCCCTCGGAACGACTTTCCAAAAGCATGAAAGGGGCATATTGTAATTGGCCTTTTAGACCTAGGATATTTTTAGACCTAACCCCCCGCCAAGGAAATGCAAAGTAAAATTTGTTTTTATTTAACGGCGCCTCTAGAGCACATGGATTTTTATCTTATCATCGGCTATTGGACGTCATATGTCTTCCTATAAGCAGCAAGGGATCTTTTATATGCACCGTCCCACAGACAGGACAACACATACCATGGCCTTTGATAAACCAGTTGTGGACTACTGGTTGGAAGGGCCATGAAAATGCATGCAAGCTGTTCTGATTGAACAACTCGTGGTTGCCTAGGAATTGAGCCCTCACCGTCAAATGTAGGTAAACATTCTACCTATAAAAAATGGGTAGGTTTAGCCTACTGGGCAAATATTTGGAGCGATTATAGAATCTGTCCGCCACTCTCCAAGTATTTAAAAGAGGGATTTTTTTGGTGTGGATTCTTAAAAAAGTGGGGCATGGTTTTTTGTGGGGAAAAGAAAAAAAGAAAACATTATATATATAAAAAAAAATTAAAACATAACTGACCTTAACCAAACCTAACCCGAAAACTGACCCTAACCAAACCTAACCCTAAAACTGACCCTAACCTAACCAAAAAGTAAAACTGACTCTAACTCAAACCGTAAAACTGACCCAAACATAACCCTAAAACTGACCCTAACCAAACCTAACCCTAAAACTAATTCTAACCTAACCCTAAAACTGACATCTTAAAATTTGACCAAACCCTAACCTAACCCTAAAACTGACCCTAACCAAACCTAACCAAACCCTAAACCTGACTCTAACCCTAAAATGTTGATTCTTTGAGGATTTAACTACCAACATGGTGGCGGACAGATTCTATAATCGTATCGAATATTTACCTTTGGGAGGGGGGCAGGGGGGAGTTTTACTGAGGGAAGGGGGTAACTGGGGAGATTTTTACTGCGTATACCCTCAGGGTCACACAATACTATACCAGCAGAAGTCTAGTCCATGGAGTATTATTGGCAAAATAATGATAATTTTCAGCTCAGTAGGAGCCCTCGGTGGGTACGCCTACATAGATCATGTAGATGAAATTCAATTCTATTTCCAAGGCTTACAATAGGCCCATTTCATGCTTTTGGAAAATCTTTCCAAGGGACAAAAATGTACTATGCAGTCAGTGTAGGCTTATAGTTATCTTTTACACAAAGATTGTATACATTTAGACTGTCCCTCGAAGCAACTTTGGAAAGAAGCCTTTATTTCATTTAGCCTATTTCATGATTTAGCTACCTGGTACACATTGCCATTTTAGGCATGACATAGGCTAAGAATTTGTAGCCCAGATAAGCATTTCATGGTTTACCTACCACAGTTAAGTTTCAGGCATGGATGCAGGATTTCTGAAAAGGTGGGGGGATCCATAGGACTGGGGGAAAATTGTTAATTTTCACGGACTTCCACGCGGAAAATGTAAAAAGAAATATATATATTAATCATTTTAAAAAATACGAGAAACAGGGAGGGTGCTTGATCCGCTACTAAGTTTCCAGGCAAAGGCGTTATTTCAAAGCAGAACCAACATCAATCGACAAAATGATCACTAAGGAATTCCCCATTAGTAGGCATTATGTTATTTAGAGATCCAAAATGGAGGACAGCTTCCAGATAGGATCCACGTGCACCTTCATCCCATAACCTTACTACACTATGTTATAAGCAAGCCCTAAGATGTCCTAAACATGAAATCAGCTAGTAACTGTCAAACAAATTTGGAATCTACTATCCATATTTCACCAATATTTGAAGGTACCCTAAAAATGTTATGTTTTCAAAGACGTCTTGCAAAAATGTTTACCTAATTAATCTATTCCAAACTTGGTATACATAACCACAATGGAATACAGAGCAATATAATTGTATATAAAGTTAGTTGCTGACTTGCAAAATAATAACAATTGTCATTTTTAAGTAAAACAATGTTCCATTTTCTTTTCTGTTTTATTAAGGTGAGTGTGTACATTTACCTATAACTCAGCTACCTTTTAAATTATGCTTAGATATGACATACTAGTATCACACTAACGAACTGCATATTAGTCATCTTTTTAAAAATATAGCTTTCATCAGACACCAAAATCAGCCACCTTAAGTAAAAGTTGATTAATAAATCCTTATTGTACACGTCTGGTTAGGTTTTATTTTTGGGGGTGGGAATACATAAATGACCGTATCTTGGCCACTATTGTCAATATTTTGCTCAAATATGTTGTAACATGTCTAATATGTAGCATATTTGTAAGGTATGTAGCATGTAGTCATATTTTAAAAATTGGTTGAGTTATAGCTAAAGATAGTCAGTTACCCTATTTAATCATGAAAACAATATATAACGTTTTTAAACATAAAGATCATATTGCTTTATATTTCATTCTATTTGTAGATTAATTAAGTAAATGTCTATTAATAAATCTTTGTCTTATAATTGACCAAAATCATGATATTAGTGACATATACACGTATAGCGTTGGTGTATCCCTATTTCCCACCCCCAGCACCCACCCCCCCAATTTTTTTTTTAAATTAAGGTTAAAGGATGACTAATTTGCTATAAAATAATCATCTTTTAACAGATGGAACAAAATCATACCTTGGCAGGTAATACGCATCTCAAAGTAATATTTGATATACCTGGTAATGTTCAAAATATGGTATCTCGTTATGTTTTAATGCTATGTAGCTAATTTTGGTGTCAAATGAAAACTATGTTTATACAGAATAAAGGGAGCTAGTAAATATATCACTTACAGTTGGTTAGGTTTTGTCAAAAAGAAAATGTAATAAAAATTGGGGAATTTTATGGGCTGCGAAATAATAAATGTGGTGAGGTTCTTTAATGATGATTTAGTCATTGGTTAATTGCACTAATCCTGAATTACTATATACCATGATAACCTGCAGATCATAAGCTTTTGTTAGGTATATAATACTTGACTATAAACCATTTGTTAGAATAATGAGCATATAGATTTTTGTATGACATCTTCGAAAACGTAACTTTTTTTTAGAGTAACTTCCAATATTAGTGAAATAAGGTAGTAAATTCCAATTTTGTTTACTGTTACTAGTTGATTTCATGTTTCGGACATCTTAAGGCTTGCTAAAACATAGTGTAGTAGAGTTATGGGATGGAGGTACACGTGGGTCCTATCTTGCCCACGGGCTGTCTTAAATATATAGATTATGGCAGCCATTTTGATTTTTTTCTTCAACTTGGTGGCTATTTTTTTTTTTTAAGTTTTTTTTTTTTAATTCAATTTTTTCAACCTAAAGTACAAATTTGGTGATAGATGGAATAATTTGGACATATCTTTGCAATGTGAAATGTTTAATCAGAAAAACTCGCGATTTTGGATGGCCATTTTGAGTGTCAAAATCAAAACATTAGCTTGATATCCTATTTTTTCGTAATCAGCACCCCCAAAATAGGTTAATAGGAATGGATACCAACTTTAACTCAAAAATGTCCGAACCACCCTTAAATAAGCCTTTTTTTTACAAATGTGGTCTAGTCTAAATGCCGTTGCCTTACCGCCTGGGTGTAATAAAATTCTGTTCTGTTCTGTTCAGTATTAAATATGAAGCGGACTAGGCCCCTCAAAAACGTAAACCGATGCCAACTGGCCAAGCTGCCCCACTCCCCTCTGTCTGGGTCTGTTCACTACAGAACAGAAACGAACAGAAAAAATTAAATGAAAAATATGTAACTTACCTATGTTTAAATCACCTGTTTAGCGTATTTAATGAAATATGTAATTTACCTCTGTTTAAATTATCTGTGTAGAGTATTTAATGAAATATGTAACTTACCTGTGTTTAAATCACCTGTTGTTTAATCTCATATTCAAGTGCTGTACTCGTCTGATTTCATAATGTTTACACTGCCAAGCAACTGACTTGATTATACGAGTTTTATCTTTGATCTAATAATGGCTGCCGTCAACGGACTACCCATTGTAATTAATAGTTTGATTTACGTACGTATGTCTACGCATTAAAATGACGGTATTGGAGAATTAACCGCCAATCTTTTTTTCATTTTCCGGGGTGAGTTTATCAAAAGAAATAAAGTACTGCAGTAATAAATGATTTAAAAGTAGGTGTTAGATAACCGTGCGAAGCCTATTTGAGTTCATGCGCGATTATCGAACTAAGTACATAACGACATTACAATGTCTTATGATATCGATATAAATTTGATAGGAAACGGGGGAGGGGGAGTATTTCCTTTCTTTTATATCTGCAATTCACTTGGATAAATTTCATAAACAGATACGGCGGAACAGGAAGGGATGGAGTGGGTGGGCTAAAGTCCCCCAATAATTCTGAATCATAGCATAACCCCGTACCCACTTGAAACTCAGCGCTTGGTGCCTAGATCTGTTAGACCCCCCCACCCCCCCTATGTCCAATTGCTTACGCCGTGCCTGATAATTATATGTAGATATATTTGATAATGGTATCCATAGCTGAAATTTTAGCAAAAGCACTGAAATAATACCGAAAACGTTTACTGGTTTTTTATGGTTTTGCAGATAAAAAAAAAAAAAAAATCTTGAAAAGAAAAGTTCTAAAAGACAAACAATGATAAGATTGTTATGAAAGATTTGCAGAAATATTTTTTTTGAATTTGGTTTGGAAGAAAAAACAAAACAAAAACAAACAAACAAACAAACGCGCATTGTATGGTTGTGTAATTTTTAAATGTTTATTCTGCGGCTATTAGGTGTCTAACATGGTATTTTCTTTTAGAGGAATCCCGCTATCGCCACATAAGCTACTCTTTCTGATTAACAGCAAGGGATCTTTTATATGTGCTTTCCCACAAACAGGACAGCACATACTACGGCTTTTGATAAACCACTTGTGTACCACTGGTCGGTGTGATACAAACCTACCCACTGAACCTTGCGAACACTCTCTAAGTTGGAGTTGGTATCGAGATTAAAAACACCACGCCCCGACAGAGATTTGATCTCAGTACCTACGAGTTGTCAGACCGACAGCTTAACCACTGCGCCATTGAGGCCGGTCTTCGGTGGTTGCAATGCGACTTGATCATTTACGTATGACTAAACTTGTGGAATGTCGTTAATATAATAGTAATAATAATAACAAAATATATAATTGCTTATTTTTTGTTCCAGTCCCTTGTTTTCACCAATCAACCCATGTTAAGGGATAACACATGGGTTGTTACAAAAGAAAATAAATATAAATTATATGTAACAAAAGAGGAAGAAGAAACTATAGTTTTATCTTAATTATAAAAATACATTATAAATTTAAAAAAAGCAATCAGTAATACATCAAAAATATAAGGAACTGGAATTTGTTTTTTAAAGAAATAAGAAGAAATTATTCATACATCCCAACATATCTACATATACATGCACGCATAAACACAAACACACGCACCCACATAAAGACACATGTATACTCTCTCTCTCTCTCTCACACACACACACACACACACACACAAAATATATTTTATTATTTTCATTTTGAAGATGGGAAATTAATAGAATTTATGACGAGGATATCATGGGAATCAGATTCCTGGATTCTCCTCTTATGAACTCAAACTAGGATGTCCTTGATTAAAACAACCACCCAATCATATATACGTATTATACAGGACCAAAATATAGGCTGATAAATGCATGCTTGACATAATACAAACCAAAACCACAGTACGAGACATTAAATATTATTTATTTTAAAATTATCAGAATATACAGATGTAGATATACACAGACGAACCTACCTGGGTTTGGTTTGCTCATTCAGCTGCAATCCAGTAAATTCTGTGTCTATGGCTGAAATATAAATTAAAATTTCATTTCGGCCCAGTAATGCAACCCCTGCAATTATGAAAATGTCCATGGCAATTTTAGTGTTCATACATTTGTAACTCTGAGTTTGCTAAAAAAAAATACACTTTGAAAAAAAATAAATTAGTCTGCAGCAAAAAACGTGCCGCAAAGAATAAAAAATCTGCGGCAAACTCCACGGTATTACCAATTGCTGTGGTCAATTTCAGGTGTTTGTAATAGCACTATTAACTGTATTAGTATATCAAAATGTGGCGATATCGCTGTAACACATTTCTGCAATACACATTTACCATCTTTAAAGCATGTTTATTTAAATCATCAGTGTACAGTTAAACAGCCTTTTTGTACTATCTTCTGTGAAAACCCATACCATTTGAATGAAAAGTGATTATTTTCACCACCAAAGTTGTTGCCATGCTGAGAGTGTCACATGATATGCTCAGTTGCCCAGATGAGAGCATCTGAGAATATAAAAATCTGATGGACTAAAATTGGCTTTTTAATGTTAATCATCTAAACGTATGTGAATAAATTTCATTTTCTGAAATTTTCATTAGCTGCCTACTTTTGTCAGATCAGATTATATAAAGTATTTGATTAAATAAGCAAATCCAAATTATTGCTCAAACAAGCAAATTTCAACTTTGAGCGTGCAACTTTAAAAAACTAAGTAATAATATTATGTATAAATTTGTATACCGACAAATTTGGCTTTCTTGACAACATCTGTAATAGATGAAAAATAATTATCAAAATTAGATTTAATGACTTCACACATGATTTACAGTATATAAGAAATATTTAATTATTTGAAGATAGCATGATTAAAAAAGTTAAAATTTATTTTAAAAGTGATTTAGAGTAATCTCCCATTAGCAGTCTATTTTATTCTGAAGAGAGCGTTTGTAAAATAACAGTCGATTGGTTGAATGATGAATGACAAACCAATCAACTTCTTGTTTACAATGTATACAAGTTTGTTTAACAATGGCGTACAATTTAACAAATTTTATTTATTGCAGTTAAATATTTTGAAAAAAGTTATGTTTTATTGGGAAAACACACTATAATTACAATGGAAATAAGACTAATATGCACGTTTGTTCTAACTCTCTCAAACTGTTTGCAAGTTTCTTACACTCAAGGTGTGCAAATAAGTATTTCTGCTTAAAACATGTTGTTACCTGTCGGTGGCACGGTGCCCCTCCATCTACTTACCATTTCTAGCTGGGTTAGATGTTGGTTTTAACACACTAAATTAGACTTATTTGTTTAATGTTAAATGTATCATGTTGACCAGATTAAATTTTCAAATATGTCTGACTGCCTTCATTTACAATCAAATCGGTCCATGTTTGGTGCATAGCCATAGTCATACTCATACTATCATAGGGCATAGCTCGGATACGGGTAGCACAAATTAAGAAATTATCTACCAATAGATTGGAGGTAATCTTGTTCATTGACAGGCTAGTATATGCCCACTATTAGCCTGGTGTTCCATTGTATCGCGATACTTATCTTTTTTACGAAAATAAATATAAATAGAGACTTACATTTATTACATTAATTGTACACATTCTATTCTTCACATCCACACTAAAGTTCAACTGTTATGTAAATAATTATGAATGCAGATCGTTCCATAAAGTCTGCCATGTTTAAAAGATGATCGAAAGGAGTTTCCCATTATATCGCTCTATAAATAGAATATCATCTATGGAGTACATTTCTCGCCAATTATAGGCGTGATTGAAAAGGTATCTTCCAAAAATGTCCAACAAATGAATATAACACCAAAATATCATAACGCTATCAGGAAACAAATAAAAATGGGAAAGTGTCAGCTATTTATAGTTTTTTATGAAGAAATTGATTATTTGTCAGTACGACGTGGACACAGACACTATCCCTTCTTAATTTTATAAACTTTACTATTAATCAGTCAGTCCTTTTGTTCAAAAAATAAGGATAAGAAAATTAATTCATAAATAAATACTTTATCTATTATCTTAATTCATAAATAAATACTTTATTATCATAAAATTAGTCATTTCGGCTAAAAATCATGTAAAGTTTATTTTCTTCCCTTATTGCTTTCCATACATTTTTTCCATTGAAAAAGTGTCAAGGTTATAATACCATGTGACCTTTTATGGACTTCTGTGATCACAAACAAGCAGACGGCAGATTGCAAATTCTTGTTATGTGAAATGGATATGAGAGCACATTTTGAAAACATGGTATTTTGACTAGGATCAAAAGGCACCATTTTTATTAATTTTAATACATATCAATAAAAGTTAATAGCAGTTACCATAAACTTGGACATTTTGATAGATTATAGTATGTTGGTGAACAGCATGACTTCAGTGTTTATTTCCTAAAAATACACTTCAGGATGATGACATCAGGCACAAGGAAATCCTCAGTATGTAAATGCCGCGATACAATGGAACCCGCAATACATCGAGAAGGGAGTACACATGGTGCACATTTTTACATCTGGCCACTTTTACTTCTTGTTGAACTGCTTTTACGTGTCTGGCATATATGAATAGTTGAAAGCAAGAAAGTTATTCTTATGGGTCAATTGCCCTTCAGAAAAACACATTGCACAAACCAACAGGTGCCAACTCTAAAATATGGTTGCAATTGCTGACCAGGCAGCTACTACTATATGTATGTATGCCCACAAAAGACTGTCAAGTCAAATATCGGAATTAACATGCTTATATCAAATAAATGTTCAAGCACGCTTGTTGTGGATACAAAGTCTGACTTACGTCGGGCATTGCATCCACCACAAGAAAGGGGTGGAGAAAAAAAAATATATGGATCTGCAATTTGCAATAAAAAATTCTGGGAATTTGATTAAATACCAAATTTAGGGTAATTTAAATGCGTTGAGCCAAAAAATGAGCTAAAGTTGGATGCAATTTTGATGGTTCTCCGAAAAAAAAAAAAAATTATTAGGACCCTTAAACTTTAATACTTTTGAACCAGAAATATGGGTTCACAATTCCTCACAAAATGAGTACATTTACAAAATCATGTAATCAAGGTTTGAAAATTACTGAGACTTTGTTATTTTAAATTTATTATTAAAGGGTTAAAAAAAAAATAATAAAATAAAAAAAAAATAACGAAGGTATATGTTAAGGCGAGAAACTGTGAGGATCCATTTACTCTTTCAACTACCTTGCTTGGAAAAAATCCCAGCCTCTCATGTCAAGATAGACCAACGAGAAAAAGAACAAAAAAAGGGGGGCAGGGGGTCATTTAATCTTAACATCTCGAAGGTATTTGCCAAGGGTGAGGAACAGCACATGTCCAACCTACTATTATTTTTCTATTACTATTGCCATGCACCACTCCGCACCCAACATAGACCCAAGAGAATTTCTTTTTAAATATATATATTTATATTTCATAAAATAGTTTATTATAATTTTGGATTATATCTATCTCTTGAGTGTGTGTAACAGATTTAAGAGGCAGCTACTTATATCAACCTACTTATATTATAACTATTTGTGAAGGGGTAATTCTTCAAAACCCATTAATTAATAATGACATATATTCAACCAATCCAATAGGCTTAAATGACTGATATGCCATATCTCGATATACCCTTCCCACCAGACTATCTGCACAACTATCTGCAAAGTTCAAAGCCCGTGAGTTAGCTCTGTGTCAGTTCTAAATTAAAACAATGTATTCTTGCATCAGATTTAACCCTTTTATGTACTGCAATCCACACATGTCAGAATTAAACTTATACAGGGTCAGTTAACTTTTCTTGTTTATAGGTATTCATTAAAATTAGAAAGTAAGAAAAATCCCATAAAATTTTGAGATTTGTTCAGGATCATAGAGCTTACTTTAACTGAACTTTAAAATGAATTTCATTTGTCCATGCTAAATCTATGCATGTGTGTTAATGAGCATTTAGTTTTAATGTACTATTTTTTTACATAATTTTTTCTCTTATGTGTTGCAGATGAGTTATCAACATTCATGTTTCCAAAGGACAAATCTGTTGTTCTTCTTCCACAGTCTACACAAATATATACTACTATATTCAAGGTAAATGTGCAGTACCAATTAATTTCGTATTTTGATGGCGATAGATAATAGAATTAATAAAAAATAAATTATAGTTTTTTTGTGAAAGATATTTTATTCTGAGGGTAAGGTTAATGTAACAAGAATCTAATAGGATTCTCATGATCTAGCAGAATTGGATTCTAATTGATAAAATGAGCTCTGTAACTGTATCATTCCTAAGATAGACAGGCCTAGCTATCACGCTAAAAATACATAGATTTATCTATATCAGGTTTATGAGAGGATAACCTTAGCACTTTCCATACTTTATGTCTATCTGGTAGTAAGCAAGATTTTATTTGAAAATTTGGTTTGTAGCAGATGCTGTTTTAATCTAATTAAATTGTATAGCAATCTATAAAATCTACATAGTAATTCACAGTGTGATAATGAATTTACATGCTTATCTATTTATTTTATTATGGAGTAATGTTGGTAAATATGTTTGATTTTTGTAGTCATATTTGGTTATAAATAAAGAACTTGTGAATAAACAACTGGCTTTTGAATGTCGGGCTGTCATAGTTAGTACATCAGAAGAGGCTCTTGGTCAAATTGAGAATCCACAATGCAACTTCACTGTATCCGGGAATACAACAACGACTGTAACTACACCAGCACCTTCAAGTCAGTATTTTTGTGATAATTTTGTTTCAGTTTCATTTTCATATAATGGACTTAGTGGAAACTTATATTTGTAATTATTGATTTTGATGATTCACCTGAATATGCATTTTAAAAAATGGTTTTAATAGGCAGTTTAGTTTGAATGTAGATGATATTTTACAGGATTGTTAAGATGTGACAGCCATGTATGCATTCACTAACCCATAGGAATAAACTGTTGGAACCCCCCTTGCCCCCACCATCACCACCAGCACATATTCAGGGCACAGTATTTCACGCGAAATGCTGTTTTGTTAGCGTGTCGGTTATGCAACATTAAATATGCAAACCACAAATCAGTTACGTCGTGACCTGTAGACGTTCAGAAATTAAAACTAGCAAATTTCACCATTACGTGATGTTTATTCACGCAGACATACAAGTATTCCGAAAAATGTTTTAGACTGATTTTTAGATACTTGATGTGCAGCGAACCAATAGACAACGTTATATTGCAACAGTTGTAACCTGCGACCGGTCTATAAACTAAAAATTCTGAGTATAGAGTAGATCCAAAAGTTTTAATGAAATGTCCATGGATGCTGGAGACGTCTAAATTATCTACTGCTATTTCATCTTTAGGAATATAATTATGCTGACATAATATTGGATTGCCTATAATTTTACAAATGTTGAAAGCATTTTGTACATCATTCAAAAGTTTTTAAATTACCCACATCGCAGAAGGACATTTGGAATATCACTATAGATAAAGTGAAAGTAGCTGGACAGTGCGAAACGATAAAAAGGAATCTGGAAGTGTTCATTAAAAAAAATATATATTAAAAAAAAACCAGCTAACTTTAGAAAACATTTAAAAAAACTGTTTTATCAATTGTTTTTCTTTTGTATTTTGTTTTAACTTTAGATGAGCTAAAAAAAAACGTATTTATTTAAAACATAATTTCAACGTAATTTTGAGGTAACCGATCAGGTAATTTGTGGGTTATGCAAATATAATTCACGTAACCGAACTGTGGGTTACCTAGGTAAAAACCACGTGAACCGACTTCTGGTTTAAGTCGGATTTCGAAATATTGTCCCCTGCATATTAAGACCTCTGCTCATGCCTCCAACCCCAAAAGAGATAAATTTGACCACTGAAGTTTTTTTCTCAGTAAAAATGTACCCCTTTAGAAAACATGTTGGATGCAGACCTATCTTAGGAGATTTTAAAACACATTTTCTGAGATACTTGTATATTGAAATCACTTTTTATAAGTAACATTTAATTTTATAACACTGATTCATATTATTTAGTATTTAAAAATATATATTATGAACCTAAATTTCCCTGATTGTTATGTTTAATAATCTGTACCGTTTCAAAACTATACCAGTTTCAAAATGTGAAATTGTCATACTGCCTCTACACCCCGAGGCTGTGCTTTGTAGTTTCTAATATGAAAAACCATATTTAAAGAAAATAATATAATATCAGATTGTAGTGAAAATTGTTATTTTTCTGATTTTTTTATTTTCTTTTTTTTGCCATCTGGATTTAATTTACGGTAAGCATTGTTTGAGTATTGGCCCATTTTCATTTGTGTGTTGTCTTCACCAGGAATCCATGATCTGAATGCAGTTTTACATGTTTGTGTCAGATGTTACTTATTCACTTAAACCAATTGTTTTTTAAAATAATAATGTACATTATAAATTTTGTACAGGTATGTGTTATAATATTTTCTGTTTGTTTTTATTATTATATTTTGATATTGCACATTAAAAAATAAAAAAAATGTAATCACAGAAAAAAGCATATAATATATATCTTCTCTAAAGTTTAAATGCTATATATAGCATGCCTTTCCTCGGGTTTTTGTTAAAGGTGCTTACATACATTGTTGGTCCAAATTTGGCTAGTCATGAACAATTCCATGGTCCTTATTCAAAAGCATGATGTAACCCCACCACCAACAAAATGAGAAAAAAAGAATTTTTACTAAGTTTTGAAGAAAAACTTTTATGAATCTGTTGCTTTTGATTATAACTAGTGATATTACATTGTAAGTTTTAATTTTAACACTGTTTATTCAGTTTTAAATTTTGATGATTTGGTTGAGATTTTTGTGGAATTGCCTTATAATAAATACTGTACATCTTTTTTGTTTTTTACTGCAGCTGCTACAACACTGAATGGTACTACTGCTACAACACTGAATGGTACTACTACTACTACTACTCCACCTGTCACTGTACCAACCACTCCATTTTCACCCATTTTCTCAGACTGGAACACTGACAGAACAAAGATAGAGTTTCAACAGGTAAAGACAGGGGTGAAAAATGATTTTATAAATGTACCCGGTCAAGTGAAAACTAGAAACTTACTTACCATGAACTGTACAATACTTGCCCAAATTTTCTGAGACATAGCCCATGCCAAAAATAACTTGATACAGGTGACGACTCTAACACTACCATTTTGTTGAGTAGGAGTTATTCACTTATTACATGTTATTAAAACAATTTTAAGACACAAATACAGGTGATCTATAGAATTTTTCCTAGTGTCTGGTAAGTACTAAAAAAAGGGAAAAACAACAACAACAAAATTGTCCACATGCAAGTTATGTTACATAGTATATTTGATGCCTGACCATCAAATATTACTGTACACGGGAGTCGGGCAGTGGTATATTTCCACCCCTGAATGATAGTCATGTCAGTTGATCTCAGTGTTTTGTGCATTGGATTCAAGACTGTTCAGTACTGGGATAGAATCTCAGTTGAGGTATGAGATTTTTATCAGTAGACACATTTTCAGTTTGGGTTATTTTTCGTTCCAACCAGTGGTCCACAATTGGTTCACCGAAGGCCATGGTATGTGCTGTCCTGTGTGTGGGAACGTGCATATAAAAGACCCCTTGCTGCTTATTGGAAGGACTAGCCTTTGTAGTGGCAGGAGGTTTCCTCTAAAGAAATATGTCAAAATGACCATATGTGTGATGTCCAATAGCTGATGATGAGATAAAAATCAATGTGCTCTAGAGATATTGTTAAATAAAACCAACTTTACTTTGAGGTTTTTGATTCTGGTATCAGCTTCAACAGAGTTAGTACACCACCAGCCTTAGTGTAGAGGTGTACAGCCACTTGCACTGACCAATAGTCCACAAGTGGTATACTGTAGATCTTGAAATTAATGTGATCATGATATTAATGCGAAAAATGCGAGTCCGTGTTATTTGCATTAATAATATCACGCATTTATTTCTAACAATAAT
>JAULBS010081055.1:0-19142 GCA_032355785.1 Symmetromphalus regularis | reverse complement strand
ATACATCACATACAGAAACATGCTTCAGGTAATCTGTAGTCTAGATACATCACATACAGAAACATGCTTCAGGTAATCTGTAGTCTAGATACATCACATACAGAAACATGCTTCAGGTAATTTGTAGTCTATAGAGATCACATACAGAAACAAACTTTAGGGTGATCTGTTGTCCTCGGACATCACATTGGTATGATTTGTTCAAATATTACTTTATTTAGCTTAGATGTGGCCCATGTGGTGTCAGACTTGACCTGCTTCTCTCCTTACAAAAATATCTGCACATGTACCTGGTATCAATAATGATTTAAATCAAAATTATTTCATTTCTTTCAAGAGATACTAAAAAGAAAAGTATTGCACTAATGCATGGTTAGTTTGAACATTCTGAACAACCTAGCCATGGTGATTTAAATTGAAAAATATTGCACTTGTCGATGGTTAGTTTGAACATTCTGAATACCCAGGCTATGGTGATTTGATTCCAGACTAACCTTTACAGAAAGAGCAGCATTTGCCATCTGATCGGACGGGATGGTGACACAGAACTGGAGGACAGGTGTGTGACTCACACAGGATGGCACCATCATGGCAGATACAATGTGTGCACTCGTCCATGTGCCATGTCTCGCCCTCTACCAGGTGGTGCCCCTTCGCAGACTGACATGACTCCTTGTCACCTGACTGGGAGGCCATGATAACAACTCCTAGAATAACAAAACAAATAGAGCATTATTTATATATAACCAGAACTTTATTATGGGTATTTACAACCCAGGGTACCCTACTGAAATGAAAGGTATTTTATTCACAAATAGTTTATAATAAAAAAAATTCGTTGAGATTGCTATGTATTTTTCAAAACAAAATACAAGTTTTTCAAGACCAAAATTAAGATAAAACTGGTAGGTATGAATAATAATAAAAATTTGAAACAAATGTTTAACAATAGCATGTTTAGCAATGTGTAGTTATAATTCAATGTTATGTTGAATAACATTTCCAAGAGTTTGCCAGTAGTGGTGGTAGATGTGGTATGGATACCATAAAACAATAATATAACTCAAAGAAAATAGAGATACATTACTTTCCTAACATCTACCTAAATATAATTTTAAAAATAATTTACCATTAATCTGATTTTGAGAACTAAGGCTTGTGAACTAACCTGTGATGTTGTATTTTCTAAAATATTTTTAATTAATTATTATTATTTTTTTAAAACTCATACTGAAATAAAATACACTGAACAGAGAATAAATACTAAAAGTAGAAATAGTTATCCCTAAAACAAATCATACTGAAATTATAGATGAATATTTAGTCCACAGGTCAAATGATAAAACAGAAAAAAACACAAAAACGTGCCATTTATTTAAAAAAATGTTTTAACTGTTTTTTGAGTTAGATTAAATGTGGTCCAATTTGCAACTATAAATGATCATGTATAAAAATGTGTATGAGAATTGTGTATTTACCTGGACATGATGGACAACAATCACCAATACGAAACACTGGACTGCTGCACTGAGGTACAGGACAAGCTATGAGAGAGCACATCTCTTTCCCTCTGTGACAGTAGCACAGTCGACAGCCATCATACCAGGACTCCCCATCCTCATGTCGCTGTCCAGACAGTGACAAGCACACAGCATTGTCATCTGTTACAGAATCGGGAAGCTGGTCATAAGATACTGTGATACTACTTTCTACATGTGAGTCTGAAATAAATTAGATTATGGAGATTGTAAAAATAATTTGTAAATTTTAAAAAAGTTTTTATACATTGACCTGACAACCTATACCAATGAGAAGAATGGAGAGAGAATTAAAAACAAATAGGTGATTACTGAAAAGAAGTTCCTTGATATCTCCTTTTAAAAAAACATTCTCTCTCCATTTTTCTCATTGGTATAGGTTGTCAGATCTGTGTATAAAAACTAAATTTGTAAAACATTGCATCCCCTTGAACCAGGTGCCCTCCCCTTAGGACATCAGGTCTGAGGAGGGGGGGGTGAGGGTGCCTGAACCAATACAGACATGAACAAATCTTAATTACTTAAAGGAAAACATTGCATGGAGCTCCTTTTTACAACTACACTATGTGTAAATTCATTCTTAGTAAAACAACAGGCTAATTTCATACCATGTTTTGCAGAATGAATTTATTGAAAAAATATTAGAGTAAAAAGTACTGCTTTTCCATATTAATTTTGTAAACATTAGTTGAGAGTACAAACTACAGTTTTTTTCATATTAATTTTGTAGCTTGTAATTATAAGCATAAACATTTAGAACTTTTTACAACTGTTTTACCATCATTCTGTGGGAAAAGCATTCCCTTTAGTTAACATTCACCCTACAATGCCAAAACACCCCCTTATCCAGTGTTTGAGTAAGTCAAGAATTGTCATTCAGATTACTTCGATGCTTGGAGGTCATTAAACAAATCAATCTTTAGGTTGCTAGGAGGTAAATTCCAGCAGAATATATTCCTCCCATGAGTATTTAATATACATGAACAAACCCTTCTCACACCCCCTGGGTGCTTAACTCAATACCCTGCTTCATATACACCCACTTACCCTGACTGGGTGCTGACCTCAATACCCTGCTTCATATATACCCACTTACCCTGACTGGGTACTGACCTCAATACGCTGCTTCATATATACCCACTTACCCTGACTGGGTACTGACCTCAATACCCTGCTTCATATATACCCACTTACCCTGACACTTGCAGATCTGACAGCCTTGATCATTAAGCAGATAGCCATACCGACATCGCTTGGTACAGTTAAATGGCGGACACTTGTTGCAGCGACACTTGAGGCAGCCATTACGTGACTTCTTGAAGCCATAGGAGCAGCGCTTGGTGCAGTTTTGCAAACTGGGGCAGTGATTTTGGGGCTGAGCACACTCACATATCTTAGTTCCTTTGTTGTCTGTCAAGTAGCCATATTTACAGTCCAACTTACACACTTCTGCAAGTATATATAAACAGTCAAAATAATTATAATTAAAGTCTAACTTTGTATAGTTATCACATGTCTAAAGCATCTTTGTACATCAAGGCCAAATAAAAATAACCTGTTCCATGCCAAAATTTACCATTAAACTCAGTTTCTTTTTATTTCCATAAATTTTGCTGCAGAATTTGCATTCCTTTTACTATACCTCTTTAAGTATCCTGTAGAATAATTGATTGACTAGTGAATCTTAGGGATAAACAAATATCTATGCTTTTCTTCCCACTTAACCTCTGGTGTATCTCAGCCACAATACCATGCCTTCTTACATTTTTCACTATTTGATATTCGCCTTTCTTCCCGCTATAACAGCATCCTTTACTTGTCTTCATACCATCCAAATCAACATACCACTCATTGTCTCTCCTACAATGACTGGTACTCATCTCTTGTGCTCATTCATATTACTGGCTGATAAGAATATATGTATACATTTTCATAGGCTTTTTCTTCTGTATATTTTGGGGGGTGAAAGAATCACATTAGAACAAGCAGAGACACAACTATTAAGGGACAGTTCATAAACATCGATGTGCTTCACAAGCCGAACAATGTTTGGAAGGGGAGGGTAAAAACCATGTTCGGTAAAACTTTTCAGGTAAAACATCAGTCCATCGAAGGTCAATGTTTCTTTATGTTAGGATTAGGGGAGGGAGCGAGGGGGTCAAACCCAATCCTAACATAGTTAGGATTATGAAAACCATTGACATGCCCACTGGGGTAATAAATATAGGCTACAGTAAAGTTAGTTAACTGATGTATAAGTACAGTTGTTTACCTTTCTTACATTGACAGAGGAAACAGTGATGATGAGACATCTGCAAGCCACTGGGACACGTCAAGCTGCAGTTCTCAGATCTCGGACACAGGATGGGACGGTCCACTGGCGGGGTCTCTGAAAGTTTTATTTTCTGTTTTTTAAGGGAAGTTCACATACATTCACATTTACCTCTTCATACAAAGCATATCAAAGAGAACCAAGCTCTGTGATTTTAAATACGAAAATAACCAAAAGTACTAATATGGTGAAATGGGGTGTGTGGTCTAAAAATTAGTGATCTATGTATGAATTTATACTGGTAAATGTTGAAATACTGTAGATCTTGAAATTAATATGATCATGTTATTAATGCAAAAAATGTGAGTCCATGTTCGCATTAATAATATAACGCATTTATTTCTAACTATAGTGAATATTTCATGGGACCTTCAAACAAAACAAATGGACATTAAAATACCAATATATATTTTATTAAAAAAACCTATTAAAAACAATACAAAACACAACTGGTTGTATTTATTTTCGTGCTTATATCCAATTAAGGTTCAATCACGCTGTCCTGGTCACATAACTAAGGTTCCTGTGCTGTATGTCCAGGACAGAGGTTCGTGTTAGTAGGAGACACGAAAGCTGCTGCTTTTCGATAAACAGCAAGTGATCTTTTATATGCACTATCCCACAGACAGAATAGCATATGTATACCACGGCCTTTGTTAAACCAGTTGTGGACCACTGGTCAGTGTAAGTGGTATACACCTACCCACTATGCCTTGCGGAGCACTCACTCTGGGTTGGAGCTGATACTGAGATTAAAAATCCCATGCCTCGACTGAGTTTTGATCTCAGTACCTACCAGCCTAGAGTCCGATAGCTTAACCACAGTGCCACTGAGGCCGGTTCAAAACACAACTTCCAGCATGAGTACTTAAAAGTCAGATTAAAAATATTTTCTCCACCACTAGTCTGGTAAGTTGCTCACCACGTGTGATGTTAGCCTTGCTGTTACGTGTTCACTTTTTTCATTAGTGAATTAAGATATCATTTCTGACATATTGAGTATTTTCAATTAAGTTAGTTGATGTTAACAACACTTGTGGTCTCCAACTGATCAGGGAATTGCTTTACGGGCTGATTGCTGCACAAACATGTGTTGTTTGGAAACTACTGTACCAAAGGGAGGCCACTCGCACTAATTTCATGTTGCATTTTTGTCTGACAGCCATCACTCGCATTAATTTAAGGATGCGTTAATTTAGTGTTTTACAGTATGGTTATTTTCATCTATTTAAACTATGGACTTCATTAGCTTTGTGAAAACACTGTGCAATTGTGAAAAACTTCTAACTTCATTCATTTTATGTTGGCTTATTAATAACTGAACAGTTATAGTTGATAAGAGAATACAATAATCCTGGAAGAATACTGATTATGATAAGATCTGAGAATGAATTTGAGCTCGAGGTAACATACCATCACAGACAGGACAGCACTGATCGGGGACTTGTCGTGGGTTGGAACAGCGTACTGCACACATCTCGGCCTGACACAGAACCTGTCCTGCATCACACTGGCAAGTCACACAGGGATTCTCCTTCCAGATATCAGAGTTATTGAAAAGCCGACCAGAGTCAGAAACACAGCCTGGGATGATAAAGAGAATATCAAATTGCCTGTGCACAACAAGAAACAGGTGAATATCATTTTAAGACGGTTAAATCTCAAACTAAAGTGATGATTTTGAAACCTACATTTACCTAACAGTAGTTAGTTCAACGACACAATCAAATGACATACCCGGTACATGCAGGCCGACACAAAGGAAATGAAAAAGTGAATGGAATTAAATATACACTATTGTATCATATATTTGTTTTAACTGGGTACATCTCAGTTTTTACAAAACTGCTCATTATGGACACCTGATTAAGATGTGTTATGCAGAGCTCATAAATTTGATTAAAATTAATATCTCTGTGATGGATTGTCTTTAACTACATACTCTTGTATACCCACTGGAACAGCTATCCCCTCACAGATTGCAGAGTTGCACATCTTTGTCTTACAGAAAGTCAGCATGTCATAACCCGAGCACTTAGTATATTAATATAATAATGTCTCTGTGATACTGTCCATAATACTAACCTCTACATACAGGACAGCATTCTCCCTCTGGAATGATCATCCACCCACACAGTGGAGCATTGCACGTCTTTGTTTTACAGAAAGTCAGCCCGTCACGACAAGTGCACTTGGTACATTTCTCTATCTGCCAGCTCTCTCCGTCACGGAACTCTTTCTCATCATACACACAAGTCAAACCAGTATCTGTAAATACACAATCATATACTTTAGAAACATAATAAGTGTTGTGCTTAATGATAGGCACCAGCACTAGGAACTCATCTGACAGTGGTTCAAAACCCGTTGGAGGTTGGCTCACACTTAACTATGTATCAAAATAAAGTTTATTTTATTTAATGACACCTCTAGAACACATTGATTTTATCTTATCATTGGCTATTGGACGTCAATCATATGATCATTCTGTCATATTTATTTAGAGGAAACCTGCTGCTGCCACATAGACTACTCTTTCTGATAAGTTGCAAGGGGTCTTTTATATGCATCATCCCACAGACAGGACAGCACATAACATGGCCTTTTATGAACCAGATCTGGACCGCTGTTTGGAAAGTAAAATACCCCAAACTGAACTGGGTCCACTGAGAAGAATCGATCCAATGACCGACTGCTTCACAGGTGGACACGCTACTGTTTGATCTATATCTCATTCTATCACAAAAAACAATGCTACATCATGCTATTATTTTTAATTTCTCTTATTGTCATCCTGGAAAAAGTGAATGATTCCACAGTCTCTCATATCTAAGCAGGAAAAAAATGAATATTTAGCTAATGACCTCACCACATAGAATTCTTATTAGATGTAAACCTGGTACCACCACATAAGCTACTCTTTGTAATTAGCAGTAAGTGATCTTTTATGTTTGATTTCCATAGACAAGACAGCAAATATCACAAGCTTTTTTACACCAGTTAAGAATCACTGGCTGGAACAAGAAATAGCCCAATGGCTCCACCAATGGGGAATCACACTCAAGCAGATTGATTCTTTTCTGTAGACTTAAAGCCCATCCCATATTTCACTGAAAATCACTTTACAGTTTACTATGAATAATTTTACAATAACATTTTCCTAAATGATGATTGTTTAAGAAAGCCCAACAAAAGGAGACCATCTTACAATGTAATCTGCAGTGTGATATTGACATTCCCAGATAGACACAACAAGCAAGTGTCAGAGACCCCACCATGATAACAGCTGTAGTCTCCAACTGTCACATGACAAATTCAAGGTCATCAGTGGCTAGCATAGACTGCATGTCTGTATTATGATAGACACACTTCATATGCCACTTTCACATATCTGTATTATGATAGACACACTTCATATGCCACTTTCACATGCTCCATCTGGGTTTGTCATCTATAGTACACAGCAAATTTAAACATCACACATTCACTATTGACCTTCAGCCTTTAAATTTACCAGCTTAATATAGTCCAATTAAGAAAAAGATATCTTTATTATAAACTAGAGCAATTCAGATGAACATTAAAAAAAAAAAAATTCTACAAATTGGCTCTATGTTGATTTATTGACCCAGTCTTTGTACTATTTTTGCTACAGTTAGTATAAAGTTGGAACCTTTTGGAATGAAACTGAAAAGTAAGTTGACTGCTAGGTGGAAAACACATTGGTTGGTTGTATTTATTTTCATGCTAATATACAATTAAGTTTCAAGCACGCTTTCATATCGATAAGCAGCAAGGGATCTTTTATATGCACTATCACACAGACATACCACGGGCTTTGATAAACCAGTTGTGGACCACTGGTAGGATTGGAAAACAAATATTAGATAACAAAGAACTGAAATTAGAATAATATGAAGGTGTGTATGAATTTAAACTAAATCATTTAGCTCAAAAAGAGCAAAAATCACTTCTTGGAAGTGGAGGGGGGGTCAGAGCATGGGGGTCAGAGCCTGGGAGCTTCCAGGAAGATGGGGAGATGGAGCCAGGGGGTCGTCCTGGAAGTGGGGGAATGGAGTCATGCCCCTTAATTGTTTTTTGAAAATCCAAGGTTTTTTCAAATGCATTTGCCTATAAATACTATAATAGACACTGTGCTACGGTATATTTGCACTAAGACCACATGGCTAATTTTATCATATAAATTGATAT
Source organism: Symmetromphalus regularis (assembly GCA_032355785.1). Classification (NCBI taxonomy): domain Eukaryota; kingdom Metazoa; phylum Mollusca; class Gastropoda; order Neomphalida; family Neomphalidae; genus Symmetromphalus; species Symmetromphalus regularis. The sequence continues at coordinate 11,060 of JAULBS010081055.1, read as the reverse complement.
CATAAAGAGAAATAATGTAAAACAATTATCATATCAATTTCAATTTTTTGAAAGAAAAAGTGGAAAGGAGGGATAATTATATAGGCATCCCCCTGTCCAAAAAGTGGGAGATGCATAGCTCAAAGTAAAATTAAAAATTGAACAAACGTAACACATTAAATTTTAAGTTAACAAATGTGGATTAGTAGAGAAAGGGTTAATGCTGAATTGTCTGTCTGTCTGTAATGGGGACACCCACTGTGTGTCGGTGTTGTCAAACAGCCCACAGATAAGAAGTGTGAGTGACAGCGGGTTACATTGCAACATGAAGGTAAAACAAGAACAACCAATGGGTTGAGTTATCGGATAGCCAGTTCATTGTTCCCTTATCTTGTCCATTCATAACATTGTTTTATCTTTACCTCCCCATTCATGTCAGCTCATTCGGTATGGGCCGCATATTTTCAAAGCAAATATTGATAATGTATATGGTGTGTGATACCATTGATTTTCTAACTTCAATTGTCACTATTTAAAATTGTTTTGGGATCAGTTGTCAAAAGGTTCATTTAGTTCTTAGTTTGGATTTTATAATTCTAAAATAGGTGATGGCTCTTTGGAATAGTCGACATCTTTGTAATATATTATGCAATAAAATGAATAGCATATTAATGTGCACAATATTATTGGGTGGCTGAGCTTTGGGGAGGCATGTCTTCTCCACTTTTTAGACTACAACTAATAAAAAAAATCGCATATGTGTTCTTTTTGGCTGAATAAAATAATTTTCAGACTCAATGACAAGATATAGTGGTCAAAATCTGGAGTTTTTTAATTATATGGTGTCTCGAGTCCAATAGTTAAGATGTTGGCGGATTGTCAAGATTCAGCCTCCCTACTTTCAAATGCACTCCGCGGTCCCTGCTGTTACTAGTCCATCTTTAATTCAACCCATCTATTCATCCTGATTACATTTGTCCATTTATCCATCTGTCCATCTCATGTTAAGATGTTGGCGGATTGTCAAGATTCAGCCTCCCTACTTTCAAATGTACTCCCCGGCCCCTGCTGTTACTAGCCCATCTTTAATTCAACCCATCTATTCATCCTGATTACATTTGTCCATTTATCCATCTGTCCATCTCATGTCCATTCATTCATTTCATTTGTCCATCCATCTATCTATTCATTCATCTACCCATCATTATTTCTATTTTTCCACGCATCTATTCACCTATTTACCCATCCATTATTCATTCCATTTATCCATTCATCTATTAATCAATTGTTCATTCCATTTGTCCATCCATCCATCTATCTATTCATCCATCCATCATCTATTCTGGCTGTCAATGATTCTGTTCATCCCTTCCTTGCTCTCAGACTTTCAGTAACATTTACTATACATTTGACACTTGATAATATCATAGATTAAATAACATAATACAAGCTCATCAAACATCATGTTCCTTTATTACAAATAGCAACTTTCTTATCGTGTTTTGCAATAAAAATTTAATATTCACATCATATAGCACACTTGTACCACACCCTTAATTTGCTATTCCTAATATATCAATGAAATACTGGATAGTTAGGAAACATTTCAGCTGACAGTCTAGATGATGCTAGAATTTATGTATAAACCAGACAGTATTAAAATAATATTGAATAATATAAAAAAATTAACACTATATATACTGAACAGCAAAAAATAAATAATAATAAATGCAAATTTTATTTACAATGAATAAAAGTAACCATCAGGCCTTGACCTTAACTTTTGACATTGTCTGTTTTGCTTACTGGAGGCATGTACAGAGAAGTGTAAAGCGTGCGCAGCATGAGTTTTATGTTTTGATAAATGTTTCGTCTAGTTTGATTAAACTGGATCTGAACAAACATTTGCATTTTTTTTGCTGTTCAGTATATTTTGACAGTCATCTATAAAATCATCTGCAATAGTGAACCAAGTTTGTAAAATGCAACCTGCAAGTTCTGATGAGGATCGAGGGGTATGATGTCTTGCCTCTCTTTCCAACCAGTTTAGTTTTAGCAGATAAAAAATGTTTTTATAGAGCAATCAAGCTTATCAATGCATCTGATTTTTTTTTTTTTTTATCTGACTCTAAATCCTATTCCAACCTTCTTCTTTTGCCTCTGTGTCTTTTGTGTTTAGCATTTCTTTAATATTAGATATGATTATTTTACAAAAAATTTGTTTAATGACATCACTAGAAACCGTTGATTTATTAATCATCAGCTATTGGATGTCAAACATTAAATTTTGGTTATTTTGACATGTAGTCAAGTGTGAGCCAGCCCTCAATGGTTTTTGAACCACTATCATCAGGTTTGAGTGTCCAATGTTCTACCGTTGAACCAACAAGGCTCACCATATTAGATATTAATACTTTAAACACTGACCTCTTTTCCTGTGCTTTTTAGATTATATCTTTTACATGTGCTTAACTTTTACATAGGAGTATACATACTAAAAGCACTGAATTTTGCTGGACATAAATGTTATGGCATAACAAGGAGAAAAAAATCCTGTCATATCTAAAGAATGTAGAAAATTAAGGCTAGGTGTGAGAAAACACCAACTGGTAAGCTCCCTTGATAAATTTATTGTGTTCTGCATGCCAATAATGTTGTCATGCGGAACAGTGTCAGATGTTTATAGCTTAAATTATCATTATATAACCATATACAGGAATAAATCCATGGGAAATAATATTGCATAAAGACCAACCTGCCATGAAGGTCATGCCCTTAAATAACAACCACTTTTTATAAAGCTAAAACAAGTATCATATAAATAGGTCCATATTCACGAAGGGTTGTACACAGAGGTCAGGAAACACCCGAATATGACGTCAAATTGTGGGAATCCTTATCCGCATCCATTGTCCACTTCAGGCAACATCAGTCCCAAACTGATTTGTGCAGAAAGGTGTAAATGTGTGGAGGTGGAGGCGGACAAGTATGTTCACACCCAACCGATTTGCACACTATCGAATTTGGTGGACAACGGATAATGTGTGTGGAAGCAGGACAGGATGCAAAAAATGGATAAATGTGAACACAGCATAAGGGAAATTTCTGATATTTTCCTCCTGAATACAAACATTAATAAGTTTAAACACATATAGAAACATCATTGATTTGGTTTTTAAGGTGATAAAACTAGATTTTTAGAACCATTCTAGAGTAAAAATTGCTTCCTGAAAATGGGGAGGGGGCATGGCTCATCCCCCATGTCCAAAACGTGGGAGGATGTGTTCCACCCATCACCTCAGGAATGACACCCCTGAATAGACCACCTGTGTACTTCTGTATATTTGCATTTAATCCACATGGTTAAGTGTTACATTAATACCATAAAAAGAAATACTGGAAAAGATTATTTAGGCATTTTAATTTCAATTTTTCAAAGCTAAACGTAAGTGGAGGGATAATTATATAGCCCCTTTGCCTTTAAATTGGGGGGATATGTTTCCCCATCCTCCCAAGTTTGACACCACTGGAATCATTGTTCAGTGAACTTTTATTATAAATGCATTTGTTATAACAGGATATTCAATAGCACCCATACTGTCTGTAAATAAATTATTAATTGCCTAATTCTCACTGAAAGAGCATTTCTCCTTAAATTATGGTTTCTTTATAGTTTCAAGGACAATCTATACCTATATACAAGTACAGCTAACCCTGTTCAGCAGGACATCAGGTAAGGTTCAGAAACAGCATCACAGATGTTTACAACATAAACAATTTTATTACCCCAGTGGGCACTAATAACATAATTAAATAATTTTTGTTATTTTCACCTGTGAAATATTACACATTGGTTTAACCGCTCATTTCATTGGGTTTCTCTGGCCTTTATGACCAATAAGCTTGCCTATACTAAATATATCATTATAATTTGTAAAAGTGCAAATGGGGTCACTAAAACAAAGAAAAGTACAATGTACGGTCATCCATAACATTATAGAATGGCATTACTCTAAACTATCACTCAATTAGAAAGCTTAAGGATTTTGTCAGGGATAATAAATAGAATATCAAACTTGTTACCATTTATTATCAAATTTAAGTCCCTCTTGAAATCATTTTCCTTTGTCACTCACTAAAGATGGTGACAAAGAAAAATGATTTCATTCAGGACATAAATGGCAATGAATTTTATATCCTCTATTTACTAACCAGGTAGCAATATATTTCACCTGCAAACTGTAATTATTTAATCACAGAATGCAAAGTCATGCCGCTTATTTACTTCATGTTCTGGTTCAGGTACAGTACTGAATGTTTGTAATAGAAATGCATTTTCTCTGTAATCGTTTAGCAAGTTACCTATAATAGCAGGACTAACTGACATGGAATCAACCAGTGCGTATGTTATGATTATGGCCACTTCAGAGTTAACGTTTTCAAGATAGCCACCATATTTGTTTTCAAACTTGTAATATATCTCATACAAAAAATGTCCGTTGACCTAAAAATAATGTTGCCCATGACAAAAAATAACTTTCAAGATGAAAACAATTTACAAAATGGGGTCATTACTAATAACAAAAAGATTATTTAAAACAGTTTATGTTACAAACATGAAATTTGGTACTAAGATTTATTTTCTTGTACATTTTAAAGGGCGGATAACTATTAAATGTCAGTTGCTTGGTTAAATAACTCTAGATAATGCTTGGAATATTGTTTGGGGTTTAAATTAGTAATTGCCTAATTTTCATTAAAAAAAAAATTTCTCCTTAAATTATAGTTTCTTAGTTTAGAGTATTATTACTCAAGTTATCTTCTGTCTATAATATTCAATGCAGGTTTAGATCAAAATAACCCACTGTTTAATCAAAAGTGGGATGTAGGTCAAGCGGTAGCGGGTCCACCTATGAAGCAGTTAGTCATCAGATCGATCCTTCTCTGAACTCATTTACAGTTTCCATTCCAACCAGTGGTCCACAACTGGTTAATCAAAGGCTCTGGTATGTGCTGTCCTGTCTGAGAGAATGTGCTTATAAAGACCCCTTGCTGCTTATCAGAAATAGTAGCTTATGTGGTTGCAGCAGGTTTCCTCAAAGAAATACAATACATGTATGTTTGACGACCAATAGCTGATGATAAGATAAAAATCAATGTGCTCTAGAGGTGTCGTTAAATAAAACAAACTTTACTTTTTCAATTACTCCTGTTAAACCAATTATGTAATCTGGATAAAAGATATAAAATTAGCCGTAGTTTACTTTGAACTTGTTATCCAATACATGGACTGTAGAACCAGAAAGGGATCATAACATTTTTTATTACAGTGCATAGCTAAGTTTAAAATATCGGAAAATGTGTGGAAGGTTGATTCCACTAAAAAAACACATAGTACAAGTGATGGTATTCCCGTTTATTCCGTGATACAGTCAGGAGTTTGGCGTGTTTGTGAAGGTGTTTATCTCATCAGGTGATGATTCACATTTAAATGCAACATTCAACCTAATCAAACCTGACACACAACTACATGCAAAACACATTACAATATAGAATGCCAGAACATTTTATTCATGACTTTCTCTTTAGATATTAAAATCTTATGTTTCATTCATCTTGGTTTGATGGCACATTAATGTTTGTTTCTCCAAAAAGCCAAATTTCAAATGGTGAAATAAAAAAATAACACTTACATTAAAAAACAAAATTAGTTACTTTGGACTGAAATAAGTCCAATAATGATGAAAAATGTAGCTCTTTCTTGTTCAATCCATTTTAAAATTATCAAAATTGATAAAGTTATCGACCATGGGAATCATTTTCAATGATCCACTTATTTGATTTCGTACTTTTATTTAAAAGTTAAAACTAAAAATTGTAGATCGCATTTTATTTGATTTTGTCTTCAAGTATCAGTTAAGATACCAATTACTTTCCTTTATTATAAAACTTGACGGAATACACGAGAATGAGACATTCATGAAAACCGCATATACGAGGCTAAGTGGCAGCATCGGTTTACTTATTAGGGGAGGGAGGCGGAGCATTTTTTCAATTGGAGGCTACATTGCCATTGACAGCGTACGTATACCGTGCATTAGACCACGAAATGTTTTCAATGAAAAATAAGGTTATATGCAAGTTGTATTAGAAATTCCATTATATTTATGTGTCCCATTTGTGGTGTAGATTAATTACGTAAAAGTCAATTAATAAATCTTTATCTTATAATTGACCAAAATCATGACTTTAGTAGCAGATATATACATCGATATATCCCTACTCCCCCACCCCACCCTAAAAAAGGAATATTAAAAAATTACTAAATTGCTACAAAATAGTCATCTTTTAACACATGGAATAAAAATCATACCATTCATGAAGGATTATAGGGTGTGTGTGCATGGAGACTCCCCTTGGCCCATGAACCATGTCAGTAATATCATGCATCTCAATAGCAATATTTGATATATCTGGTAATGTTCAAAATATGATAATGTGTTCAAGGTTTAATGCTAGGTGGCTGATTTTAGTGTCAAATGAAAGCTATGATAATACAGAATAAAAGGAGCTAGTAAATATATAATTTAAACTTGATGTATTTTTGTCAGAAAGAAAATATAAAAATTGAGGTATTTTATGGGCTGCCAAAATAAGAAATGGGATGTGGTTCTATAATGATGATTTTGTCATAGATTAGTTGCACCAATTCTAAATTACTATATACCATAATTTCCAGCAGATACTAAGCTTTCATTTAATATATAATACTTGTTCCAGGATCATTTGAGGGCATCATGATGAAGAATAGTATGTATATACTCTGGCGTTACCAGAAATTATGCTCTTGTCAGTTTTAGAATGGTGGGAGAGGGTTTGAGGCCTGATTTTACCTAAAAAAGTACCTGACCCAGACTGCTATCATAGATCATCGATATCTAGAGACTCTATTCTTGCAAAAAATTAATATGAGAATTTGCCAGTCGAGATGGTACCTAATTTGGGGTCCTGGCTCATGTATTATCATATGTCTCACTCTATTAACGTGTACACATAATGAAATGTTGACAAATCTATTCAGTTAGTGACATGCACTTTGAATGATGTGTTTGAAAAGATATAAATAAATATACTGAATACCGTATATACCCTATTTAATGCTTCCAGGGGTGTTACATTTTCCAAATCTTGTTTTTACTGTTAAATATTTTGTGGAATACAGATTACTAGCGTGTGCATTCATTATACACTTTGGATACTATGCCACTGTCGTGGATTTATACCGGGGTAAGTCAAATGCTAAATTGGCCAGAAGCGTTAATTAGGGAGGGGTGTTAAATAGGGAATATACAGTATATGATCTTTGTATGAGGAAACAAAGATTAGCTGTTCATTATGTATGTCATCATCACCCAAATGTATTGAATCCCCTAGGTGAACATGACATGTGACGGGTGAACAGTTTTTCATTTACTTTTCTCTCACAAGGCCAGTAACAGGATTTTTTATTACACTTTTAGTCAATCATTTTTTATCATATAAAGAGGAATGATATTTCACTCTTCTAGATGTCAGAAGTGATAAGGAGAGCAAGGGCAGATCAAGCCTGTAAGAGCCATGGGGCCAAAGGGCCCATTTTTTGTCACTTTTTATTTCGGGTAAAGATTTGCAGTTTCGCATAACACATTTTATACACACATAAAAATGGGCCCTCCACTTTGAAAATCTGTCCTACTGGCCAGCAAATACAGGGATTTTGGAAGGGGTGGAAAAACAATTAGTAGTAGTAGCTAAAAAAACAATCCAACTTGTACTTCTTTATAACTGTACTGTGTATGTCTTCATTTCATGGTATAGATACCAGCTTGTAAAAATTATTGTAACTTTTTTCTAATTAAAACCTTCCAAAAAGCTTTATAATATCATTGAATGTAACAATAATTAAATAGTTTATAAAAATCCATAGCAATAAAAACAAATTCATAATAATAAAACCATACAACTTATTAACTTATTATATTATTCCAATGTAATTTCTCCAAAATGTAATTCCTAAAATAAATTTCAATTTTGATAAAGGCTTATAGCCGAAAGTTAAATAAAGTGTATGGTTTGATTGTTATGAATAATTTAATAAAAGATGTACTGACATATATATAATGAAAATTAGCTTCACTGGCTAACACTTTAAGTTTTGAGAAATCCCCCGAAAAAAGAAAAACACTTAGCACAGACCTACATTGTACACAAACGTTAACACTATCATCTTCAGAAATGTAAAACTATAATTATATGTTTCAGGCAGATTTCTGGATTACATAAATGGCAGTTTGGACATATTTATTGCACTATATTTTAAATAAAGCTAATTTGTACAGATCGCAAGACAGATATGTTTCTTGAAATACCACTGCCAGACTAGAAACAGTGCATGAGATACTTAGCCCATTTTACTTCATAATAAAGAAAATCATTTAAATGAAGTAAACTGATAGTAAAATATACTAAACAATTTTCCTGATTTAGAAAAAAAGGTAGACTGTTATATTGAAAAGCTTGCCAAGTGCTCCAGTTATCTCCCCATGTAAGACAAAAGGAGAAAAATGTCTTTGGGAATTAAGCCAAGAGGTTAGGTGATTATAGCTGTGCAGCATTAACAAATTATAGCAGAACTTGATGTAGTTTAAAACACTACAACCAAGTCAGTGGCAGATCTAGGCCACCCCCCCTCTTAAATTTTGGGATGTAAAAGTAAAGTTTGTTTTATTTAATGACGCCTCTAAAGCACATTGATTTTTATCTTATCATCGGCTGGCTATTGTAGGTCAATCATATGGTCATTCTGACATATTTATTTTTCAGAGTAAACCTGCTGCTGCCAAATAGGCTACTCTTTCTGATAAGCAGCAAGGTGTCTTTTACATGCACTTTCCTACAGACAGGACAGCACATACCATGGCCTTTGATGAACCAGTGAGTGGAACTGCAAATGGGTCCACTGACAAGGATTGATCCGACGACTGACAGCTTCACAGGTGGACACTCTACTGTTTGAGCTACATCCCACTCACTTTTGGGATTTAAATAACATTTTAAAAAACTATTATTATTATTTTTTTTAACATTAAAGAATCTGCATTATATTATTGGGACCCCACCTAAATGGAATTTGTGGATCCGCCATTGCAAGTTGAGAAAAACGCCACATCACTCCAGGGATAAACTATGTTCACAGGTTAGATAGATTATTTTTTAATAGTTAACCATTCAGAATATATTTTCCATTTAATTTACATGCCCATGATATGCCATTCTTGTGTATTTCTCAACAGTTCTGTCTAATGAAGATCACATAAAAATGCACTGGATGTAGTAATGTGGATAGCAGAATTTTCCATTCCTGGTAGATAGCCTCGCTTTATTTGTGTTGAGAAATGGCAAGATTTTGTTTTGTATAGACCACTGTCTATAGTCACTGATAGAGAACAATGGCGGATCCAGAAAAATCCACTGGGGTGTGGGAGGGAATATTATGATGCCAATTCCTTGGATTCTTTAATGTTAAAAAAAATAATTAAAAAAACATAATGATTATAATAATTTTTTTAAATGTTATTTAAATTATAAAATTTAGGATGGGTGTGGGGTGGGGGGCACTTTTCCATAGCTTTGTTTTTTGTTAAAGTCAGTGATTTAAACATCCTTAATTCCATTAAAAAACACCAATCATGTTTGTTTAGTTTTTATGCTGGCGTCAGAATTGATTTGACAGCTATGTTATGTAATGCTGAAAAGCAGAACATTCCCCATAATTACATGTGAGTATGCATCTCATTTTTCAGTTTGTTATACAATAGATTAACCCAAAATGTATAATGATCACTAAGGCCAGAGTTTTTTTATTATTCATTTCATGAACCCACCAACCGTACATTTTGCTAAATCAAAATTAAAATAAAAGTGAAAATTCACACTGATTTTATTTTCATCGACTGTCCTGAAGGCTAGAAAAAAAGAAAAAAGGCACCAATGTTTAAACAAAAAAATGTAATTTACACTTTGAATTTGAATAATTTCTTTTCATAGGGGGTGAATATACATATAGAAGTATGCAGGCATACGACCAGTTAAATGTGTAAAACTGGATAAATTAATTTTATATCAAATTTTCTTTTCTTCTCCCTAGACATTTTGTAAAAAACAAATTCCTCCTTCCTACCCAGGGTTTTTTGGCCTATGTTTGAGAAACTAAAAATAAAATCACTCTGGCCTAAGCTATTTCAACCAATGAATGGTGCTAACCTGGCTAAAAGAAATGACCTCTTGTTTATTTTCCTATGTGAGTGATCGGAACTGATTTCACAGTTAAGGTATGCATCCCACATAATTATGGCTTGACAGTTGGGTTGCTGCATCATTTATTAATATAAACTTAAATGACATTATGAGAGGTACATTACCTACATGTCAACTTTTAATTACAGTTCTTTATGTTTTTCAGCACAAAGAAAACAGAATATTTCAAAATTTAATTTGTGACCACATTATTCTATATGACTATATTTTAATATCCATGACATAAGTCAGTGACATAAATCAATTATTCAGATACTCATGAATAAAGATGGCATGAGGAATAGTCTCTGTAGATGAGGTACAACATCTTTACTTCTGGTTTACTTGATGCTTGGCTAAATATGTTTACACTCAGCTATGTGAAATAAAATAATTGCCTGTACACATACTTAACCAATGTGCTGGGGTGTCATTAAACATCAAGCATTTGACACCTAATAGCCTGTATGTGTGATTAACCAATGTGCTGGGGTGTCATTAAACATCAAGCATTTGACACCCAATAGTCTGTATGTGTAATTAACCAATGTGCTGGGGTGTCATTAAACACCAAGCATTTGACAACTAATAGCCTGTATGTGTGATTAACCAATGTGCTGGGGTGTCATTAAACATCAAGCATTTGACACCCAATAGCCTGTATGTGTGATTAACCAATGTGCTGGGGTGTCATTAAACACCAAGCATTTGACAACTAATAGCCTGTATGTGTGATTAACCAATGT
>JAULBS010081054.1:4991-34726 GCA_032355785.1 Symmetromphalus regularis | reverse complement strand
GAAAGTGATTATTTGGTAGCCCGACCACAATAACCACTAGCCACGGGCGTCGGGCTACCGTATTCTAGAAGCCCTGTAATAGTAACATTTATAAAATCAATAGGGGATAGTGTTTGTGTCCATGTTGTACTGGAAATAATCAATTTCTTCATGAAAAACTGTAAATAGTTATATTTTTTTATTATATTCATTTGTCGGACATTTTTGGAAGATACCATTTCAATCAAACCTATAATTGGCAAGAAATGTACCGGTACTCTATAGATGATAGTTCTATTTAAAGCATGATACAATGGCAAACACCTTTTGATCATCTTAATGACTTAATGGCAGACTTAATGAAATGATCTGCACTCATAATCATTTATATAACAGTTGAACTTTAGTGTGGATTTGAAGAATTGAATGTATACAATTAATTTAATAAACGACAATAGAGGTAAGTCTCCATTTATATTTATTTTCGTAAAAAAGATAAGTACCATGATACAATGGAATATCAAGCTACATAGTGATGATAGTCATAGACATGAAATTCTGGGTCTGTTAGAAAATATGACAATTTTGTACTCGTTGAAAACACAATATAAATGTTGCAGACTTATTTTAAAGAAGTGGTTGCAGTGTGTGTTTAAGTTTCAAATAATAATCACATGACTAGCTGTACTCTAGGTGACAAGAAAACTCGAAGAAAATGTAAATGTCAAATGATTACCAGTCCAAATGATATGACAGCAAAAAGACAGGAAAGCTCTGAATATGATGGATTTCACACACTTGGCATTAAATGGCCTACACAGTTAGGGTCCCTGAATTAAATTCTGAAAATAAATCGGTTACATATTTTACTAAAAAGAAAATTTAAAACAAAAATCAGTATTTTTTTTACTGAAATTTTCACAAATGAATACTTCCTGTCAAATCGAAAGACCCATTTGTGGCAATATTTTGGAAAGATAGAAATATCATCGTTAAACGAAATAAGGAAAACGAATATATATTTTACGTTTAGCTCCTTTCTTTCAAATTCAATATATTTTTATTTAAATTCATAGAAAATATAGTATATATTTGTTATTTCAAAAATGTCATCCTTTTACTTACAAGTTATCAATTAAACTACTTACCAACACATGGAATTGATAAACAATGAATTGTTTTTATTAAGTCTTTTTCGTTTCATTTATTTATTCAGGTTTTGCACAAAACTGTTATTGGTCTCCTTGTAAAACGTAATAAGTTTCTTTCCTATTTTAACTTAATTATAATAAGCATATGAATATTGAAATGTTATTTTAAATACTAATGTACAATTTATTATTAATTGAAACAATTACCACTTATCGTAAATTGGCTAAATCAACCAATGAAAACCATGTTTACAATAAAATGAATGACGTCATTTGTTTGGGAGCAACCAAATCGTTTATTATTTTTGTACTTTCTGTTTGTTAACTTTTATTTCATATTTTTAATGGTTAATAGATAATCATGGCACAAGAAGGAGAAGTTGTAGAAGATGACGAGCCAAAGGAAGTGTTGTTACCAAATACAACTATTGTCACACACTGCATTTATAAAAATAGTTTGTCAAGGTTTCTGCAATGTTTTGAAAATGAAGACGACCCTTACAAAGAAACTGTTTTTGAGTTGATGAATGAGAGAGACGAGGATAGTGGAAAGACTCCTTTAGAAATTGCTGCAGTTTTAGGACGGGTGGACATGACAAGAGAACTGCTAAACAGAGGAGCAGAACTTTATAATGTTGCTGAAAAAGGTTATTTTAATCAACAGTATTATTATTATTGAACAATCAGTTTGCCTTAATCCAAAAGATGAAATTATAGTTGCCTTATACATACAGTGGACTCTTGTCTGAACCGGCATCTTTATACACCGGTTTCTGTGTAAACCAACTCAATGCAACGATCCCGTCTAGCTACCATTCGTTTACTATCACTTGGCATCAGTCTATTCTGGATATCGGGTGCCAATTTAAGAACAAACAAACCGATTGTATAGTAATTAACTCTGTCTAAACCAGCATGCGATTGGTGTAGCTTTGCTGACTGTCTAAACAATGGCTGTTAATTAGAGGCTATCATGACCGATCCACTCTGCTGCAACAGATTTTGTAATTCCGTAATGCTTTAGATCAACCGGATTAATTTTAACTGTGCATATAGCCAGGTGATGTAGCTCTTACAAAAGTGTTGAGTTGATGCTGTTAAAAGTATCGCATGTAATAATGCAGGCGTAAAATATTTCACTTTAGTTGGCTGAATGACCCAGAAAATGACAATGCATTGAATTATCATTAAAAACAAAAGGCGAGTTAATTAAAGAACGTAAATCGAATCCTTCATTAAAGACAAAGGACTTAGTTGAAAACTATAAGATATGCAGACAGACAAAAATTCCACAAACCTAAACGAATTATTGCACCAATGATTTCAGCAGGCACGGGTCAGATCTCTACCGATATCTGGACATATCCTGAAAGAAAAAGCTACTCAATTCGACAACAAGATGGGAATTGTTGAGTTATATAATTATGATACTTTTTAAATTTCAGTGGGGTTATGGATTTGTATTTTTAGACATATCTATGGTCCTCTTTATAAATTTTAAATCTAGTCTGTACTTGTTGTCCAGCCATAACTCAACTTGTATTATATTTTGATTATGGCAAAGATGATTGGTTAATAGCTGCTGGCTTAGTCATGTTCATTTATTATCCGATAACAAAAAGTTATTTTTTTTAATTGAAATATTGATTTTAATGTGGTTTCTTATTAAAAACAGCACAGTAATCCCCTGCTCTTCTACACATGAGATGTTGAACACCAAGGACTGTAACTCTGCATGAAATCTGCATAAACCGACATGCTAACTAAACCGGCATATTTCATCGGTCCCGACCGATGCCGGTTTAGACAGAGTCCACTGTGTATATATATATATATCTATATATATATATATATATATATATACACACATGCATTGACTTTAATTTTTTTTCCACAATTTTTGTTTTAAATACTAATAGTAATACAATATTTTGTTTTACTAGGATACTGTCCTTGGCACTATGCAGCAGCTTGGGGTAGGATTGGTGTTTTAAAGGCATTGGTGGAATTTAATGCCAATTTGCAACAGAAGAACGCCCATGGTGAAAGAGCAAGAGAAACTGCTTTAAGATACAACAAATCAGAATGCGTAGACTTTCTCGACTGGGCTGGTAAATAAATTATTTTGGAAAGATTCCCACCAACATAACCTTAGTTCTATAAATAATAGTAACAGAATGAAGTAATAATTCTCACATATAAAATCAGGGGTCGAACTTTTGGGGGGCATGGCGATTATTTCCTTGGATTCCTTATCCTAGGAATCAAGAGGGCACCAAGGCAATTTTGAGGACACATTGGGGTCACAATGACAAATGTGAGTTTCCTGTGGGGCAAGCAGGAAAAAAGGGCACAGCAATATTTACTTCGTTCTAAAACATTATTACTCAAATCCAAATAGCGCAGTTTATTTTGGAAACAAAAATACTCGATACCTGACTACATTGATATCTAAATTAATTTCGCGCAGACTATCACCAGTTCGTATGCTTCCGTTGATTTCTACAGAGAAAACAGGATGTCATTTTAAAAACATTTGTTACTCAAATTCTCCGACAATTATGCAAGTTAAAGATATATTTTAGGCCTATTTATTTATAATTTTCGTTATAATGTGAAACGATGAGTGGTAACATTGGAGGTTAGGGAATATGTACCAAATGCTTCCTCATAGACCTGTTTCTGTAGTAGTTGCTGAGCTTAACACCACTAAAATAATGTTAAATATATTTACAAATATTAAGAAAAGTCAGTATATTAAAGAATTACTTTGATAATGATGTATTTACAAAAACTTGTTTATGTTGCAGAGGCCAAAGTTCAGCTAGTTGAGCTTGTTAGATCAGTACAGGAGACGATTACAGATCCTTCTAAAACACAAGGTGTCATTACTAAAGAAGAAAAGGTGACATTTTTGTTTGTAAAGATTTATTTAAACATCTAATTGTTATAATTTCCTTAAAACAAAATTAGGAGTTGCTTGTAATTCGATATTCAGGGGAAGATACTGTGTCTGAAAAGGGTGGTGACACAAATAGTGTTGATCATAAAGGGGTGACCACAGCAGTGGATGTTGTGTAACAAAGGAAAAATAAAGAATTTATTTTAAAAATGGGTGAGCATCCACTGCACCTTATCCCTGGATCTGTATCTGTATGACATTTTATGAAAAAATTTACATAATATGTATATCTTTATCACTATTTTGTTAAAAGTATGGACCATGATTCTGAAACATGTGACATTGTTTTTTTTTTCATGTAAAATGTCTATGCCCTGCCACCCCACCAAAACCTGTCCCTACCCACGCACAAATATAAAAAAAAAAAAAAACACAGAAAGAACATTTTCGTTTTTAAAATTTCTTTTGACTCAGTTTGTTGAAAATTATTCCACATGACTCCAAAAGTGTTTACAAGCTGAGTAGTATTCATGCCATCAACCCCCATCTACCAATGAACATAAAGTTTGCAACTCCTGAAATTCCCTGTGGCAATTGGCAGTGCTGTGGAGATTGCCGCAGAGGTTTTTATTCTCTGTGGCTCTTTTTTGTCGCGAACTTAAACATTTTTTGTAAAGGTGTATTTTAAAAATTATTATTAAAAATAAAGTATACTTTATGCTAAAATTGCCATGGAAAATAGTGTGGACACTATTTCTCAACAGCATTTATTTTGCCATGGACATTTTCTTTATTGCAGGGGTTGACTTAATACGAATAGGAAATTTTGATAATTGTGAACAAGCCTTATGAATACATTTTACATTGTGAGTGAAAAGTCAATGTTTAATTATTAATCTTGACAGAACATTGCAATGAGTGCATGTAAGGAGAAGAACGAATGGGTAGAAGTTACCACAGATGCCACCACACAGGATTTCATCATGCAGAGAGCGGGGCTGTTGGACATCATCGCTCCAATCATGCAGAAAATTAATGATCCACGTACGTTCATATTTATATTCCAAGAGCTTTGGCAAACACACATGCATCAGGATAAGCATAATGTTTAGATGTGACTACAACATATGAATCTGGTAACCTATAGGTTATAAAAAAATATATAAAGCTCTAGCACTGGTAGTGCTGTGATTATGCTGTCAGACTCTCTGCTGGTAGGTACTTGGATCAAATCTCAGTTGAGGTATGTCATTTTTAATCTTAAGTGTTGACTTCAATCCAGAGTGAGTGCTCAGCAAAGCTTACTGATTAGATGTACACAGCTAACATCGACTTATGTTCCTCATCTGGTTTTTCAAAGGCCACAGTATGTGCTATCCTGTCTGTGGGATAGTGCATATAAAAGATTTTTTGCTGCTTACCAGTAAGAGTAGCCAAATTAGCGTGGTGGCAGCAGGTTTCATCTCTTCTGTTGACACTAAACTAGCACAGGAAGTGTTGTTGTGTGCCCAGGACAGCATGCTTGAACCTTAATTCGATATGTGTATGAAGGTAAGTACAACTAATATTTAAAGTCAACTATTGTCATGATTATTGTTTATTAGAAAATTTCTTGTCTGTTAGAGCCATTGTTTACTTGTTACGGAAAAAATCATCTCACTTTGGAACAGGACAAACAAAATAAAGCTCAAGATATAGAATTTGCCCTTAGGTACAGTGGGTTGTCTGATTGGTCCCTGTCAGTGGACCCATTGGGCTGTTTCTCATTGTAGGCAGTGTTCACATATAGTGTAACAAAGGCCATGGTATGTATTGTCCTGTTTGTGGAAAAGGGCATATAAAAATACATTGTTGTTAATTGGTAAGTGCATTTGATATGGCGATAGTGGGTTTTCTCTAAAGACCATGGATAAGGTAAGGTAGGTTAAAGTTTTAATGTACTTACATCACTGAAGTAATATAAGGACGATGAGTCTCAGACATGTTTTTTTCATGTAATACCTTTTGAATAAAGCTTGTACTGGAGTGTTGTCAAACATTTCTTTCTTTTATCGCAAACTAACAATTCATGTCATGATGAAAATAAGACATACAAACTTAATATTTCTTTTGAGAAGGTGAAATTTAAATGAACTTTTACACAGGTTTAATATTTCTGTGTGGTTTTTGTTTTGCAGCGGAGAAACCAGAAAAGAAATAAGCTGTGTGGAAATGTCATGTTGCATCAAACTGAATGGACAATTCTCTGTATGTTAATATTATGTGTATATATCATAAGTTTTGTTCAAAATATTAAATAAATTATTGTGAATGTTTGAAATTTATGTGATTTGTGTTAAGTGGTATTATCAAGCTAATTTTGGTGACATAAAGATAAACAAATTATTCTTTAATAAATTATTCAATGTTTTCTTTCTCTCTTACTCTGTCAAGGCCCATTCTGTAAAGCAACTAGTTGTAACTGATCTTGGTGACTTTAGAACCATTTTGTTAGTGACACATAGTAATATATGGTTCTACAAAGCAATGACTGGACCACATAATTTGCCATCACGTCCATTGAGGAACATATACCATATGTCAGACACCAAACAGCCACTGAATAAACAATGTGCTGAGGTGTCATTAACCAAACAATCCTTTCCTTTCATGGAAGAATACTTTGGATAGTTCTCTCCATTTAGAAAATTTGAGAACAATCCATTGCTCACCTGAAAATCAAAATTGGGATGTTTTGCCAGTTTTCACATTTTGTGGGTTAAAATTAAATGAAAGATGAATGCAGAAAGACATGCCACTTTCCATTTTAAGGCAAGTGTATTTATTTTGTTTTGTTTGATGATACCATTTTAAGGCAAGTGTATTTATTTTGTTTTGTTTGATGATACCATTTTAGCAGATTCATCTGTTAATCATTGGTTACTGAACGTCAAACATTTGGAAATTCTGACATGTAGTTATAGTGAGCAACTCCAATGGGTTTTCAACTTGGTCTTCAGCTTGAGAGTCTGATGTCCTACCACTGAACCAAGTAGGCTCACTTTAAAGCTAGTGTAAGACATATGCATGCAATCACCTGTAAAGAAGAGGAAGGGTGTACAGGCAGCAGAATTGTTTTCTAAACAGTCTTGATTCTCTACTCAATATGTAAATAAGATGAATAAGAATAATCATATTGTCATATTGAAGAAATTGTAGCCAATTTAGGAATCCAGAACTTATGCTGGACTCCTTACTTTCAAAGCATATGAGTCCAATACAGATATCCCAAAAGTTTGCGAGATGAGATGTCACACAAATTGCAGAACATTTTGTAGATAGTTCCTACTAATTCATTAACGTTGCTTTATATCTTTTCTTTGGACATTTTACTGCTTGTTTGATATTACGGGTTGATCATCTAATCCAAACATCAAAATGTAAATGTTCCTCACCCGTTAAAATTCTAAAGAAAAGCTCAGCCGACAACACTTGCCAGCCACGCTAATGAAAAGAAAAAAAACTAGTTTTATTAATCATTTATTCCAGCACTGTTTAATGCTACAGATGTAACTGCTGATTAATTATAAATTGCTGCTATATTATGAATTAAAATCAGACAAAATTATAAAAATCTGAATTTACAAATCTAACATTCATAAATTAAAACCAAGCTATGAAGATAAAATAAAAACCAAACCAAAATAACTCCTATTTCAATTTTTAAAGGTCATTCAACTGATAGCTAGTCTTTATTTCCAACTTTAGCTGTTGGAATTACCTACTGTAGAAATATTACATATTAATTCATTAATGTGTGACCAAGATAAATAAGAGTTTGTACAAAGAAATGATAATGAAAATAATTACAGACTACAGTCTACGAACTGCATCCATATTGTAAAAACAGTTGTTTTATTTTTTTCAGACAAATTTTTATTAATAAGAAATGAACAATATTTTAACGAAACTTATTTTTAAACCAAATATTTTTTTAAAGATTAAACTTAGATTTTAAAAACATTTTCATTATAATAAAAATTAAATATGTGAATAATTATTCATATTTAAATAATTTCATCAGATTTGTTTGTTCTTAATTATAACACTGATGTCTGGAAAAAATGGCACTAAAACACTAAGTGAAATAAACTACTAACAAATATTTGTTTTTATCTAATTCTGTATGAATATCACTAAATATCGACAATTGGTTTTAAACTTCTGTATTTCAAATTGTTACATTTAAAAAAAATCACAATCAACATTGCTAGTATTATAAATTATCATTAAATATCTTTGATGCTTGAAAAATACAACGGAAGGACAAAAATTAAACAAGGGCAGACAACTATAATACAATACATTCAAAAAACTTTCTTTACCTCATCTTTATTGGTTTAAAAGCTACAAATGTTAAATAACATATTTAACTAGCAATTAAAAATATATCACATGCGGTCAATATTTTAACAGTTACTAATCATATTTGATGGTTGAAAGGACAGAGAAGTGATAAAATTTTAACAGACAAATCTTGTACATACCGTTCTCAGTATTTCTTGTTTCAATGGATGATTTTTTTAAACAGATAAAAATTGCATTGTTTGGGAATAAACTCATCCAAATAAGTTAAGGACCATATCTAAAAACTGATACAATCTTTTAAAATTTACTAACAAATTGGGTAGACAATTTTGTTTTGTTTATAATCACTTACACCACTTTTAGTGATTTAACAGTGATTGAAATTGCAGCAGTTTCATTCACACATTCATGAGAATCACAATAATTAAAGTGAGACCAAATATTTTGGAGAAAAATGGTTCAGGATTTTCCTATGGGCAGTCAGCAAGACTAGAAGCAAAATTACAAGATGCAAGTACAAGACTGGACTCCTGGTTATGGTTTGTGGTTATTACATCTTTATTACCCCTATGGGCACTCATAACTGGGGGAAAAAATTCATATTTTCTCAGTATTAAATATACATTGGTTTAACTAATAATTTCACTGAGTTGCTCTGTCTGTTATGACCAATAAGCTTGCCTGTACTAAATGTGACATTATAATTTTGCAAAAGTGCAAATGACCACTAAAACTTGAAAAAGAATAATTTAACATCATCCATCACGTTATAAAAGATAGCAGTTCTCTAAACTGTTGTGCAAACAGAAATTTCAAAGAATAGAATGATTAAAATTGTTAGAGTAATAAACAGAATATCAAACTTGTTACCATTTATTATCAAATTTATGGCCTTGTGAAATAGTTCTTTTGTTACTTGCTAAAGCTTGTAAATTTGATAATAAATGGCAACTCATTTAATAACCTTTATAATTGTCTATATGAAAAAAAATCATCATTGAAATATTGCACCACTTCAACAGGCCACCTTTTGAATAAATAAGAAAAAAGAGCTATTTTGGAAGATTTAGGGTCATTGCATGGTTGCAAGGAGATGTACCTGCAGCAGTATTTACTCTGAGGTTAAAGTGACTGCAAACAAGAAAAACTGTCTTCCCCATCATGAGTAAATTACAAAATTTTCTCTTTTTAGATAGTTTTTTTTCTTATTTAAATGAGTGTAGTCATTAAAAGATAAATAATATTATAACAAAACAATGAATCAATCATAAAAATCAAAACAAACTATCTTCTAAAAGAGTAATGTATTTAAACGTTTTAATGTTTTCTTGTTTTCGATGAAATGTCATGATTTGAAGCAGAAATACTAAATATTAAAGAGAAAACACCTTTAAAAGTTCTAAAACTACTTAGTATCACAAGCAGAACCAGCATTTTTACTTAATTTTTCAAGTGTACATACATACATACATACATACATTCATAACAAACAGTAAATGGCTATATATATGAGTAAATAACTTACATTTCTCTAATAAATTATAGCACTTAAACAACATCACATGCACTTTGCCATCTAACAATTACAATATACATGTAGTTGCATATAACAATGCATTTAATTTATAAAGCAATACAGTTGTGTGGAATACCATATCACAGACAATAATGAAACTCAAAAGTCTTGAATTGTTATTTTAAGTTCATCCAGAATAAACTAACAACTTTCTTGCTTATTTTTTAGCATTGGAAGGGGAGAGTTATTACTGATGCATGTGCAGTGATTTTTTAACATAGTTAATTGTGGGCCTATAAAATATTTAAAATTATTAATTTTAACGGACTTAAATTATTCACACAAATGCATCTTACTGTTTAACAGCAAAACTAAATTCTTCATTGTATAGAATATTGCCAGAATGTTTGTTGCAATGTGTAAATAGATTATTCTCACTGTTAACTTTAATGCACAGGAAAATAATTAACCAGAATTTAACATATGACACAAAAAATGAAGGGCCAAATTTATGAAACTTGCTTAAAAGCATTGAAAAAGTATGAAGTTACACAAATGTAAGAGAAAAACAAGCTTCATAAATTTTGCATGAAAAGTTTAAAAATCCAATTTACATAGAAATGAGGCACAATATCATTCTAGAAATGCACACATCGGACACAAACTTTTTAATTCATTTACATTAACTGAAAAGCATGTGGTTTTATTTGTGTACTTGCCGTTTTATTTATTATTTGCTGTTTTATTTGTGTATTTGCTATGTACATTTATATAATGTTTTGAGATATGGCCATTATGGGTTTAAAAGAAATGACAAATGTCCTTCCCATTATTACAAGAACCCGTATTTATTAAACAGGGTATGAAATTAACATAGGTTATCCAGCCCCTGATTGTTATTCTGCTCACAGGAAAATTATTATTGGCAAGAACTACACAAAGGTAACTATATATAAATGTTTTCTGGGCCAGTTAAAAAATATGTTAATTTCAAGTCATAAAGTATATATGCTTATTGCACAATCAAAAACATTTAGTGTGTACATTTGAAATTAAACATATAATATTGTTATCACTTTATATGAAGTACTTTGGTTTCTTTCAGGGATTATTGTTTTCATTAAAATAGAGGAATCTGTATTGTCACTATTTATAAAATAAACATGTTAATGATTTTAAATCCCACAATATGACCCCCAATAGTCGATAATTTGTTTTTATGCGGTGGGGGTGGGTCGTTAAACAAATATACAATCAATCAATTAAATTCCACAACAGATTTTGTTAGCTGAATCTCTACAATAAACAAAAATAGACATTAAAAAAGCAATTTTATTTTGGTTAGTTCTTAAAAGAAAAAAAATGTTGCTAAGTATTTTCCACAATCTCTTCATGCTGTTTAATGGTAAAAATCTCAAAGAAAACAAACTATATTTTAATACATATTTATTATGACTTGTTAGAAAAATTTCTTTTAACCATTTTTTTAATTCAAGTAAAAGTTTGATTTTATTTCAGCACGTTTTTTTTTTCTTGAATATTTTAAATTTTGAAAAATTGTTTTCGTTGTGTAACTCTTTAGAAGACATTTCTCATCTGAAAAATTTTTGTTTTGTTTGTTTTTCTTTTTTGAAATATGAAAATAAATTTTAGCAATGTATGTTCTGACCATTCTTAAAAAAGTCTGTACTATGATTAAATTCATATAATATTTTTTTTATATACTATATTAAAAGTAATGCATCAAAACTTGTAAAACACAAAAGAACCAACACATTCAGAATTTTAAAACGTAGAATTCAGTCAATCAATTGGCATATCATTAAAGTAGCATTAACAGAGTCAAGATTTGAGTTTGGAACATTTTTTTATTACCATACATAAAATTGGTATATCAAAAAATAAATAATTTTTCTAGACAAAATATTTGTCTTGAGCTAAAACTAATTTTGTTAAGCCAATTATCGCTGAGTCAAATAACAATTTTAATTTAACGACAAGTTCCCAAATTAAATCTTTCATAATCAGTTGATAGATTTAGTAAAGTTTTGTCACAGTTGAAATATTTCTTAAAACCAAATAAAAATAATATATTTCAAAACTTACATAATGTGTACAATAGAACTCTGGGTATGTTACTTTAATAATATTACAAATAAAATAGCACAAACAATCAATGCTAAATATTGGCAAACTCTTTCTAAACAATACAAAACAAAGCACCACAGAACACATCTAACAACACTACTGTCTATTTGCACAATATAATGAGCAATTTAATGAGCAACAAACAAATTAAGGTATAATATCAATAAATAAGGCATTTATAAAACATACTGGAGGAAGCATTTAATGCATATTTAAGAATAAAAATTACACAAAAATATATTTAAAATATCTTCTTTTCTTTAAAATATTAACTAGCAAAGTCAACAAAATGTCCTTGGTATGAGGTCTTCATACTGGCCTGTAAGAGCCGGGATGTTAAGGGGGCTCAAACAAACCCCCTTTTTTGGCCTGTTTTTATTTCGAGTATAAATTTGCACTTCCGTATAACAGATTTTATATACACATAAAAATGAACACACCCCATTTTAGAAAATAACTGCCACTATTTTGAAAATCTGTCCTACAGGCCTGTTGTATTAGTCATGCGTTTACAACTTGTTTATGAATGCTGAATGCATTCCTAGATCTTTTAAAATCATTAACACAAAATTATATTTTGTGTACTTTGATGTATACTAAATATATAAATATTCAATAATACAATTAACAGCTTTCCATAAACATGGTATTTTAAATTTGTTTAAAAACCAGTATGTCAGATATTAATTTTTTTTTTTTAGTTATGGTAATATAAAGGAGGCAGTATAAACAAACATTAGAACTGAAGATCAGTTTGAAAAGACTTCAATATAATTAAGATGGTTTAAAATCTATATAAACATAATCTTAGCTGATGTGTGGATAACAGTATTAGATGTTACAGGAAAATGAGTTGTTTTAGACCCAGTTCAAAATGTTGTTAAGTTAACCATGGGTTAGATGAATATTTCTCTTTAAAATATCTCCATAGAAAGTTCAATATATCTCTATATATTTCAACATATCTCTTCAATTACTATTTGCAATGATTTATCATTTGGTTTTGAAATATTCAACTAACAAATGGTTAGCTTAACCTTGCTTTGAACAACTGAATAATTGGTCTACATGAAATATATAATTTGGTCATGTGGTATGAAAGGAAAATAAAGAAAACACTGGTACATAGAGCTATATTAGAAGAAAACAGCATAATGTTTTAAAATATAAATTTTAATCAAACAATACAACTGTCTGTTACTAAAACAGTGTAACTCAATATTCAATTTAAAATATAGATTTTGAAGAAAATATCTTGACATTGATTCAACAAATACTTGTTTATGGCCAAGCTTCAGAGGGATTATTCTTAAAGAATAGATATACTGAAAGACATTGCATGTACGTAAATACATTTCTTAGTCTCTAATTGTAGAGTTCACAAGCAGTAGTCAGTTGAAAAGTATTGGCATATACACATAAATTTTGCAATAGCAAGGTATAATATTTAAACATTTAATACTTGTTTAAAAAAACTATATTAATTCTATAAGTTCAAAATCAAACAAGAAATAGAATAGTTCTTATTAGTTTCAAAATATTTTGAAACAAAACTAATGAAATATAATCTAAAACTGACCACTATAAAATTTATCAGTTGAAACTTGGGTGAGATCTCAAAGCCAAATGATTTCCAGTGCTCAGTGACTAAGCTATGGCACAAGACTGTTGATCCTCTACAGCATTAGGACCAACAGTTCTCACAGTTACAGAAGAATAATGGTTACCACCTAACTCAAGCCGCCAAATTATGGAACACATCAGGGGCATTGGAACGAAATTCATACTGGGGGGCTGGTCCCATTTCTGAACATCTGAATTTGCCAGTGAATAATTCAACAATGAATAAAAAATATATTTATCAGAACAACCCCACACATAGATAACAGATGTTTACCCCTCATTTGTTTTTGTTTCTTTGATAAATATTAATTTTGTTTCATATTTTATATTGCCTAAATGTAACACTTCACTGTCATCTGTGATGTATGTATTATGGAGAAGGCCTATTAACTTGGAAAACTTGTGCCTAATCCATTTGCAATAAAGAATGTTTCAATCAATCACAGAATCAATAAAAATAGTTATTGAAAAACTGTATATGATCAAAGCTATCACAGGATTTCAGCAATAGAAATGTTCATAGTTATGAATCAAATGAAAGTTACATGCATTATGCAAACACTACATATAATTTAGCCTCTACCTAGGTTGGTTTGAAAGGTGTGTAAACCCTGCCCCACCACCCAAAAATATATCAAGAGAACAAAAAAACCCTTACTACTCTTCATATGTAAATCCAAAGAAGACTAGCAGGTCAAGACTACCCCACCATACCCCTACCCCCTCACCTCCTATCCATCTTTCTTTAGCCACCCATTTTCATTTTATCCATTATAATTTGGTTATAACTAACTTTGGAACCCCATAACCCACTCATTTCCAACATTATAAATTTTGAAATTATATTTGGATTCCACCAAAATTTCTGCATTCCTCCAATGCCTTTAGGTACTTCTTTTTACAAAATAAAATGTTTTGGTTGTAACTGGTAAATTTGTTATTGTTATTTTGTTTGTTTGTTAAGATATCCTTGTCAAAACATCATGGGAAAGAATTTGTAATCAAACTAACACATGCATGAATACTTTCTTAATTAGATAATCAGTAATGAAATCTTAAATAACACAAGCATTCATTATACACAGCAATAAAACATGTAAGAACACTAGGACTAACACACAAGGCTAAAGCATAGCCTACAAAAATGACTAAAGCATAGTCTACAAAAATAGCTAGAAAAACAGGCTATATTGCCCTCACTGAAAATGGAAGCAACTGATATTGCGTGTGAGCACCTACATTTCTGTTGGAACAATGCAAGGATGAAGCTGAAAACCCTGTCAAGGCTGAAAGGGTAGTTATAAATTATCATACTACAAGAGGGAACCCAAGGTATTCTTATGTATGAAAAGTGAACAATAGTTACATTTATACTGTACAATATACTGCACTAAATTCTTGATGGGTCTGAGAATTGAATCAGTGCAATAACTAACAAGAGGCCCGTACAAAGCTGGTAATAGGCCCAGGCCACATGGTAAATGTAGGCCACCATTTCAAATTGCTCATTAAGTATTTTTTGTAATAAATGCTAAATAGTAGGACCCTCACAATTGTAGGTCCTGGCTAATATTCAGTGTATCATTTATAACTCAATTCTCCTTGTGGCATAAAATTACTTTAAAAAATATACAAGTAATAACAAAGGTCAGTCCTCAATAAAGTGATTGATATTTTTGTACAATGATGTAATAATTGTTCTCCTACTTACTGCAAAATTGATAAACGTGATGCTTCATCAAAATTTATATCCCAGAGTACCAGACAGGAAAGTAGAATACCTCTGTGTATTCAGCAGAGGGCCGATGTTTACCTATTTTAGTACCCTGCCTTATAATAACCCTTTCAGCTATTATGTATTTGCATTTGTGCATTCTGGTATGCATAGCAGTGAAGACTAAGAAAGCAATGGAGAGATCATCTCAATACTAATCTAGTACAAATAATTACTATGGTTGCAAAATTCATGGCAATCCTCTTGTGTAAGTAAAAATATTTTAAAACTAAATACACAAAACATTTTTTTTTTAAATTGTTGTTTGCTAAGATTATGTTAGAAAAACATTAAAAGCATAGACCATTTCCACGTCTCAACAAAATATCACACTAATATGAAATGTGTTTTACTATCTTTTCATTAAAATCAATTTAAAAGATACAATTAAAAAAATAACACACATCAAATTGTTTTTAATTGTTTTTTTAAATAAAGATTCTGATCTTTAACATTTTAAACTGGTAACTAATACTAACTTGTAAAATGTGACGTCAGTATGTACATGAATTATTAAATTAAATGTATTTTAAATACACTACTATTAACAACAATTTGTTTTTCCAGATTAATTCTTGTATCTCATGAACAATATTGGTCACAAATTTGTAAGATGAACAATGAAGAAAAACAACGTAACACTATTTTAAGTGCAGAAATGAAAGACTGTCATAACATTTTATGTTTTTTTTAAACATACAGTAAAATACATGTAGCATTCTAATTTGAATCATATAAACAAACATGTAATTAATAGCTAATGAAAAGGCTACAATTTAAATTTACAACCATTAACTGGCAAACAATGTACATCTACTATAGTTAGTAGGAAAAAATAACAAGATTCTTCATTAAGTTTATAATCACATAATTCAAAACAACAATTTTTTGTGATAAAATAATTATAAAGAATTAAGACACATTCATGTCCTTAGACTCACCTTACCAACAGACAAATTAGTCAACTGCTCATTAATGTTTTTTTTATACAGCAGCTAAAAATGTTTACTAATTGGCTAATGGATTTTCTTCAGAACAATTTTCTTTCATTTAAATTTTAAGAAAATGCTGCTAATATCTGAAAATTTGCAGAACAAAATTTGTTCAGGGCCAAGACTTGTGTTCCTGGCCACAACATTCAATAATAAGAACTTATTTTTTATCTCTCGTCTTCAATCCAATTTCAGAGTATGGGTTCTTTGAAGATAGACTTTGCGTCCATGAGGAAAACACATGACAGTGTCCAGATCAATCTAAGGACATAAAACATGTCCAAGTATTGACTTATATATCATCACTATGTGATGAATACAAGTCTGTAGCAAATCAGTTTCCTAATTAGCAGGATTCTGAAAACTTGTCTTTGCTTACAGACTGAGCATGAGACGGTTTGGTTTGGTTGTCCTTATTCACACAAACTGAATTTGTCTATCATGGGCATAACCAACCCATTGTTACATTGTGCTCTCTTAAATAATAATATATAACGTTATATATCTGTTGTTCTAGTAACACTGCACAATGGGAGTTATGCCCACGTGTCATGTTTATAAATATTAAAATACGTATCTAGATATAGGACAAATGAAAATGTCCATTGCACAAGGTAAATACTAAATAGCTTTGACAAGATGACAATCATAATCAGTCACTATCATGAATACAGGTTTTCTCACAAGTAAGGTGTGTATTTACTAGCAGGGCACTAGTTGACTTGCATGATCGTTTTTCACTAGTAGGGTACAAGTTCACTAGTGATTTACACTAGGTTGATGTATTATACTAACACGGCACAATTCACAAGGCTGATCTATTTTTACTAGCAGAGCACAAGTTCACTATGTTGATGTCTTTTACCAGCAGGTCACTAATTCACTAGTTTTGTCTTTTTACTAGCATGGTATAAGTATTATAGCATGGCATGAATTCACTATATGGCTATCCATTCATTAGTTGGGCATCATTTCATTAAGTAGAAACATTCTCTAGCTGATTGTGAATTCACTAAAAGGGCATCATCATTTTACCAGGGCATGAGTTTACCAGTGAATCACAATTTCACCAAATTGACAACTTGACTAGCTACTCGCAGCTTCACTAGGTGAACAGTTTGACAACACAGACAAAAGTTCAGTACTAAACATGGATTGACTTTCTTCACCTTGATTCAGTTTTACAAACGCAATCTCCACATGAATTTGCTAGATAAACTAATAATCAGTCAACTTCTGGATTCAGTCAGGATCATGAGTCTGGCTCTAACTAGCTAGGCCGAGTACAGTTTGAAACTGAGACGTTCTCAAGCTTCTCCACAATCATTTCACTGAAGAGATCTGGCAGCATAATACTGCATGGATTCCAAGGCAGAGAAAGAGAGAGATCGACAAAGGCATCTCATGGATTTACTGGCTTGAGATCACATTTTGCTTTCAAAAGCTGAGATCAGAAGAATCACATTGGCAAGAGACTCAGTCGAGTCTGGAAAAAAGAGAAAGAAACATTAGTAATTAACATACAATATTAGGGGTCGAATTTCACCAAGGCATTGAGGCATAGCCGTGCACTTTTTCCAACTTGCCCCACTTTTGCCATTGTGCCCCTGATGTGCCCTCAAAATTGCCTTGGTGCCCTCTTGATTCCTAGGAATCCAAGGCAATAATCGCTGTGCCCCCCCAAACATCAAAGTTTGATTCCTGCAATATTCAGTTGGTTTTGGTTTGGTTTGAAATTTAGTTTTTCTACTAAACCCCAAAACAGACTTCCACCACAAGATTATGGAGACAGCAATTAATTAGCTTAGTGTTAGCACGATGTTTTCATCATGTCATATTTTTGTACCATACAAACTAAGATCTACAATCAAACAGTTATAACCTTCATTTACAGTGTGTAGTATCCGTACAACATACTACCTTCTGAAGGCAACATCCTAAATTCAGAATTTAATGGAGACAATATAAAGAACACTACTAAAATATGATGTAAGCTATAATATTATTCATGATGAGTAGGTTATCTCGTCTAAGGGCAAGAAAACTTCTGGTGCTTCTTCACCCTTGAACCTTCAAAAGATATTTTATGATGGGTTGTCATTCAGAAAATAGTGACTCAATTCAGTCAAAATGTGTCTTATTATATGCATAATTATATAGATATTAACTTACCCCATTGGGTTGTTCCAGCCTTAATATACATTCGTCATCACTGTCACTGAGATACATGCTATCATCCGATTGGTTGCTTGAGTGTAATGACTGTGAGCTGTGGTTGCTACTAGACCTCTGACTGGTTAATGAGTGAGAGCGTGGAGTTTCTGTCTCTTCTCCATCTTCCTGTACTATTTCCATCTGCTGTTTTACAAAGTTTATAAACACCTATGAAAGAAACATAAAATTATTAGAATGTCTAATGCAAATGTGTCAACCTGAGACAACAGATTTCTGGTAATACCATCACAAAGAATCCATGATGACATGATGACAAAACACAATTTTAGTATATATGCCCTGACATAACACATCCATACGCAAATAATACCAAAATACAACTTGTTCAGACACAGTTCATTTATTTCCCACATGCTCATTGTTGTATGTAACATTAACATGCTATGCTTCACGGATCATTGCAGGTGTAACCTTTTATTGGAAGAACAAATAATGTAAGGGAGATAACACAAGAAAAGAAAATGTTACTTTGATTGATAAAACATTTTTCTTTTGGAACAACAGATAATGTAAGGGAGATAACAAAATAATAATTTTTTTCATTGTCCAGAGTGTTTTGACTGACAAAATATATTGGAAGAGCAGATAATGAAAGTAAGATAACACCTAGAAAAGGAAATCTTATATTGTCCAGTGTTTTGATTAACAAAACATCTTTTTGCTGGAACAGCAGATAATGTAAGGGAGATAACACAAGAAAAGAAAATCTTACATTGTCCAGAGTGTTTTGACTGACGGAATAGTCCTCTATGGGAAGATCCTGTCCTGCGTCCTCCAGTGTAGTGAAGATAGATGACAGTGACAGACACATGGAGGTCAGCTCATACTGCAGCATGTTGAAGTGGTGCTCCTGAAAAAGGACAAAACCTTAACTTTCTTTTAGGTGACTTAAGTCTAATTTCATATTTAAGTTTCTTCATAAAAGTTGCACCTGGTTTTGGGGTCCACAGTAAAATGTGTAAATTTTTCTCACCAATTGTTTTCAGTTTTTATTCAGAACTGTAAATATCATCAGTTATAACAATGATCAGTAGTAAAATAAAAATCGACCAAAAAGGAATTATATTTTTATTCCATTTTTGTAAAAAAGAACACTGGCAGATCTGTATGGCTTTATTTACCTTAAGGACAGCCTGGGGTACGCGTCTTGTGAAGAAACGTTCCACACATCTCCTTGAATGTTCAAAGTTAGGACCCTTCACTCGGATAGTGATTGTGTAGCCATCTCCATATTTGTTCTTTAGATGTTGGATGCTTCCCAGACACTTGAATCGTCCATTAACCATGATAGCCAGCCTGGTGCACAGTACTTCACATTCTTCCATACTGAAACAACAAGCTCTTTGCTTACAGATGCAGTACATTTAGTTTTTTCATGTTATCTTGTTAGAGGTAATTTATAACTGGTGGAAAAGGTGTACCAGGTGCATTTTAACAATAGCAAAACTGACCTGACATAATAATATAACTGGAATAGCATGGACTGTAATGTCAAAATCATCTATTATTATTATTATTACAGTATTTGTTTAGTGACACACTCCATCCCACCACCCCCCAACCCCCAGCACAAAAAATTGTGGATCATGCTATGGTCACTTAATAAAAAAAATTCTTTCCTTTTTTATAAATATATACATATATACACTAGAACTAATAAATCATGGTTTATCAATGTTTTTCAAATAATTGCTAAATATTGTCAGTATACTATCTTTTGCCCTTTAGCATTTAATGTATGGGTAATACAGTGAACAGTCTTATTTGCATAATTATGTGTAGATACGTATGCCGATAACCTTGGTTTGGAGCTAATGTACATGCAATGAGAATTATTAAGTGATGTTGTATTTCTTGCATTATCAGATTATCAGGGGTAGTTTTTCCACAAGTGATAAAATTAATGTTGAAAAACTAATAAAAATAAACAACAAAACTACTTTCTATCCTTAAAGGAAATCAAATGTTTCTAAAAAGTTAAAAATTCAAAAGCTTGTGAAATGTTCTTACCTATGTGAGGTGAGTACAACTGATCGGCCATCTTGAATGAGTCCCAGAATGAGGTCCCAGAGAAAGCGTCGAGAGTGTGGGTCCATGCCGGTCGTTGGTTCATCCTGAAACCAATGTCATATTAATATAGTTAAAGAACATTTTCACATTTTAAAAACCATTTCAAATCTATTTTTTTAATTCCATCCAATATACGAAAAAAAAGAGTAAAGTCTGTTTTATTTAATGACACCTCTAGAGCATATTGATATTAATCTTATCATTGGCTATTGTACATCAATGATATGGTCATTTTGACATTTATTTAGCAGAAACCTGCTGCCACCACATAGGCTACTCTTTCCAATAAGCAGCAAGGGGTCTTTTATATGCACTGTCCCACATATAGGACAGCACATACCATGGCCTTTGGTAAACCAGTTGTGCAGCACTGGTTGGAATGGAAAATAGCCCAAACTGCAAATATATCCTCTGAGATGACTGACAGCCTCACAGATGGACATGCTATCATTTGATCTACATCCCGCTCCTCCAAAAGGAAAAATTGTATTATTCTAGTAACTGTATTGGACTCTAATTTAAAAACATATTACTTTCATTTGTTGTGCATTTTTAGCAAGACAGTTCAGTTTCTAAACGACATTCTGCCCAAAAAGGTGTTATATTGGTAATATTTTTGGTTAAAAAATTCTAAGCTGTAGTTCTGATGTCTACTCTGATAACCAATCAAAATGAACGTACCAAAAATATAACTGGAGGATGACCAATGAGAGCAATTGCTGTAGAGAGTTTGCGTTTGTTTCCACCACTGTATGTTCCAGACAACTTATCTGCATATTTCATTAGTCCTAGCTTTTTCAGTGCCCAGTTGACAACCTACAGAAATAAAATTAATCATTTTGTTTTAAATAAAATATCAACTTAATATGAACAAACAAAGGATCACAAAAATATGTGCATTTACATAAATATACAAACACTGATCTAGCCAATCAGGTGATAATTTTCAAGATTTTAAGTCATGAAATTAATACTTCACTGCGCCTGAATTAAAGTCTGACATGGGAATTGAAGTGTATATTGTGTGCCTATTAGTAAATGCCAAGTTACCATTTTTTCATCTTTCGATGTGCAATGCAAATCACATATGGGAAGAAGTGTTTGATGGTTGTGGTGTAGGGGATTTGGGTCAGAGGGAAGAGGTTTGGTTCAGGGAAGAGGTTTGGTTAAGGTAAGAGGTTTTGGGTTGGGATAGTTACCATTTTTTCATCTTTAGGTGTGACACCTCGTAGCCTGCAATACAACTGGAGATGTTCTCTGGCAGTCAGTTCATCGTAGAGTGAATCAAACTGTGGACAGTAACCAATATTCTTCTGGACTTTCTGCATGTCCTCCACAACACTGTAAACAAATAAATAAAGTCAAGTTTGTTTTATTTAATGAAGCCTTTAGAGCACATTGATTTGTATCTTATCATCAGCCATTGGACGTCAAACATATGGTCATTCTGACATACTTTTTAGAGGAAACCTGCTGCCACCACATAGGCTACTCTTTCCAACAAGCACCAAGGAGTCTCTTATATGCACTTTCCCACAGGCAGGACGGCCACAGCCTTTGATAAACCAGTTGTCGATCACTGGTTGGAACTGAAAATAACCCAAATTACAAATGGGTCTACTGAGAAGGATCGATCCGATGACATACCACTTCACAAGCAGACATGCTACCACCTGAGCTACATCTGCACAACACTGTAAAACATGGTCAAGCTTTACTGAATAGCATTTTAAAAAGACAATTTCTTACAGGCTTTTAGTGTCTTAAAGCTACCCATTTTATTTAGACAGCTTAGTAAAAGTATTCTAAATGCAAAGCAATAAAACTGTTTCATTTTGGGAGTGGCTTTAAATTTTCTAAGTGGAGTATTTTGTTTGTTCAAGAAAAAAACCACCACTAGAAAAAAATCAGTAATGTAAAAACAATTCCTTGTTTTGTCTCTTGAAGGAGGGGGGGGGGTAATCTATGGAAGAATGAAAACATTTTGTTTCTTTGACTTCAAAGTAGGCCTACTTTTGCAATGTTACCTTAAGAGAAAGGATTTAGTTTAATAATTCCATCCTAGCATATTGGATAATCAATGGCCACTGGTGTCTAACTAACAGCATTTATAACACACTGTCTTCAGAGGAAGCCCGCCGTCTCATAGGAAACTCTTTTGAATTAGTAGTAAAATATATTTTATATGTGCTTTACCACAGACAGGACAACATGTGAGTTATATCTTTAGTGTAGACATTGAACATGTACAAAAACTAATTTTGTTAGATGATTCATAATGCGGTATCTTACCTATTTCCATCAATATAAGCCATTCCAGATGTGGGCAAAAGGTAACCAGTAAGCATTTTAAATGTTGTTGTCTTTCCAGCTCCATTCACTCCCAAAAGACCAAAGCACTAAAATTAAGAATAATTTAAGAAATAATATCACATTTTCCTCTGGTATACACTGGTTGGTTGGTTGGTTGGTTGGTTGGATGCTTGGTTGGTTGTACTTATTTCATGCTTATATTCAATTAAGGTTCAAACATGCTGTCCTGAACACACAGGTCAGCTTTCTGTTTGTCCAGGACAGAAGTTTGTGGGGTTTTTTTTTTTTTTTTTTTTAAATATTTTATTGCCCCCAGATCAATAGGAAATGCCAAGGTTAGGGAGCCTAGGATAATTGCTGTACAGAGTTAGTGTTAGTAGAAGAGAAATGAAACACCTGCTACTGCCACACTATTGATAAGCAGCAAGGAATCTTTTATATGCGCTATCAAACTGTAAACTTTAATGGTTCTCAAAAAAGAATGTAATTAGCTAAATTAAAATAAAACTGATATATTTTATATAATTTACTTTGTTAGGTCACCTTTTACCAAAATAAAAGAAACGCATGCACTCTAAAGCCTTGATATAAATATTTTATACTGTATTTATGAGGATGATTAAAACAAAGTTACCTCCCCTGGAGGAACTCCAAGACAGAGCTTGTCAACAGCAAGATGTCGTCCCAGCTTCCGAGTCACATATACCTGAAGAAAAAAAAAATCACATTATTAGGTCGGAGTACAACCACCTAAATTACTTCAATATGTAATTAAAGTGAAATTATTATCCATTAAAACAATATTTTCAAACTTGTATATTTAAAAAGTGAGAGAGTACACAAAGCATTTCAAGTAACAGTTCTTCTTATCACAAAACTGAATACTAGATAATTTAGAGTTGGTTTTCTTTATACCTTTGTAAGATTTTCTAGTCGCAGCAAATCATAGCGGCCATTTCCTTTTAAAACTCGTTTTCTTTCTGAAGCCACATCTACGTCTTCATCCTGAACTGTGGCATTTGAAATTTTTTGTTTTCTACAACAAACAAAACATATAGTTTATGAATACAAAGTGCACACCAGTCTGGACACATCTTTGTTTAAGTGTTCAAGGATGATATAAAAAGTTAGATGGCTTATATGTGTAGTGTTAAATGAAGATTTTTTTATCAAGGCAAAGAAGATTAACAGCAGGAGAGGATCCAGAGCACTGCATAGCTTGGGGGACATGCAGTTCAGGGATCCAATCCCCAGTGACACATCTTTTTACCCTTCCACCTTTTTTATTGGCCTGTATGCTATCTTATTAGTCCTTTCATTGCAGTTGGCCCATCTACCCCAAAAGAAAATCCCCTCAATACAAAATACTGACTATCCCAATATCTACACAATCCACTGCTAGGGGAGCACCATGTCAGTGTCCATGTTATCAATGCATATTTAACCATGAAAATAAAGCCAAAATATTTAACTGGACTGGATAGTCATCTTAAATTGGCACTAACGTTGGTCCTGTCAAGACATCCTGACATGATTGTGTAGAAACAGAAAGACAAGTACTAAGGTAGAAGTCATGGAACAATCATAAGCAGGTGGGTAGAGAGAAAGAACAAACTGAACAAGTATATAGTGGAATTTTGGATCATGTCTCTGACAAAAGCAGATCAGGTGACAAACTGAACTGAATTTATGTTTTTTATGAATAATACATAAATAAATATAAAAGTTTACATTTAATATGGCTGCTTCAGAACCAAAAGGGTGTAAGTTGGGGTCACATATAATGGAGAAAAGTGCCAAAAACTGTTTCTCATCTAGACACAAGTTTTGTGTGGAACATCTTTTGATTTCAAATGTGGGACAGCTTCAAAAACCTACAAACCTTCTTTGTGGACCAGATGCCGCTCACTTAGAGGCATTCAGTGATACCAATAAGTGCCAAACCCAGACTTACACACTTTTGGTTCTGAAGCAGTGACATGTTTAAGCCTGAACATTTTAGGATTATCTTCATGCTCAATATTATATTTGGACAAGATTAAAAAGTGATTACCTAGGCTTTATAAAGAATCTGTATTCACAGAGCAGGGTGATCAGAAAGAACAGCAGGCCAACTGTAGTCATAGCAACCAACTTATTGGGGATGAGAGTCCACTCCATTGGCGATTTCATCATGTCATACTGACCTAGACAAACACACAGATAATTCTTCACATCATTCACATCAACAGTATTAAATCTTTTAAGTACTATAATCATACATAGATAATTCTTCAAATCAGCAGTGTTAAACATTTTAAGTACTATAATCATACATACAGGCACGGTTTCATGGGGGTGCACCCAGAAACACCCCCCACTAATTTTTGGGCAATGAACATTTCTCTTGTAATTTTTCTTCGGTGCTTGCAAGGTTGGGCTTCTCCCTCCAAAATTGCCCTCCCTCCCCATTCACATTTGCAGGAATTGCCCTTGACATAGATAATTCTTCAAATCAGCAGTGTTAAATCTTTTATAATCATATATAGAAAATTCGTCAAATCAGCAGTATTAAATCTTTTAAGTATTATAATCATACATAGATAATTCTTCAAATCAGCAATGTTAAATCTTTTACCGGTAAGTATTATAATCATACATAGATAATTCTTCAAATCAGCAATGTTAAATCTTTTACCGGTAAGTATTATAAATGTTACAAGTAATAAGCCGAAAACATGCCAGAATCACTATAAAAGGAGTTAATATTTTTAATTCCTTGTGGGACGTGGTTTTGCACAACATATTTTATACATCCATAAAAATCAGCTCCCCAACTTTGAAAATCCATCCTACATTACTGATAATTCTTCAAATCAGTAGTACTAAATCTTTTCCTGGAACTCTGAACAAGTCACAGCTTCAATATAAGTTATTTTTAACATAGAACTTTTGTCTAACACAACTTCTATGTTATTGGGAAATGACAATGATAAAAGATGTGATCAACCAACCTGTCTTAAAATAGAACTCATTCTTGTATTCATTCAAAGCGAGATCCATGAGACCGCGACCGAGACAGTAGTTTGGAAACATCATGCAGATGTACTTCAGCACCCTGTGTATCTTCTCCAAGTCCTGTAATTAAATAATATTTAAGGGTACCCTCAATTTAGTTAGAAAACATGTCCAAACAAATGACTCTGTGGAATTAATTTGTCTTAGTAATGTCAGTATCTGGTCCATGCTCCATGAGCATCGATGCAAGCACGACATCTTTTGGGAATACTGGAGATAAATGTTGGATTGTCTCTCTTGAAATCCTCTGCCATTCTTCCTGCAAGGCCTGGACAAAAAGATGTTGACAAGTGAGGCAATGCTGATGTCTGTTGCGAAACCTTCGGCCCAATACTTCCCAAAGATGTTTAATTGGAGATGCGTCTGGGGATTTGGCTGGCCAGGGCAGTGTTGTGATGCCTTACTGCCTCAGAAAGTCGATCGCAATACTAGCCCTGTGAGGACGAGAATTGTTATCCTCGAACTCAAAGTTCCGTCGTATGCGCTGGCTCAATGGGAAAACCTGTACGACATAAAATTTGGATCGTCCTATGCCAAAACGTTCATGGCCGAAACATCCATGCACCCACTTTGGGGCTGCTAGTTCCACAAACAAGCTGAAATATTTTTTAATTTCTATCCCTGCACTTTGCTGTGATTAGCACAATTAATGTTAGTATTTTATTTTTATTTTTAATTTTCTAAAGCTGACTGACATACCTTGTCATACGAGAACATCTCCAGTAGGAAGCTGGACACGATGCAGGTGATGCCAGTGAACAGGTTGATCACAATCAGACAGATGTACGCAGTGCTCGGCTCATTGAACAGGAATGAAAATGGATACATCACAGGTATTATTGACCATCTGCAAACAAACAGTTTTCATTTTGTTTATTAATATAAACTTACTTCAACTAAAGAAAAGATTGTTTGTTTAATAACATTCCAGAACATGGCTTATTCAGCGGCTATTAGGTGTCTGACATATGGTATTCTGTAACTCATAGTCTTTAGAAGAAAAATGTTTACCACCACATAGGCTACTCTTTCTGATAAGCAGCAAGAGATCTTTCATATGCGGTTTCCTACAAACAGGACAGCACATAACATAGCCTTTGATAAACCAGTTGTGGACCACTGGTTGGTGTAAATGGCTTACATCTACCACAGAGCCTTTAAAAATCCCATGCCTCAACTGAGATTTGATCCCTGTACCTACAAGCCATCAGACCATCAGCTTAACCACTGCGCCACCGTAGCCAGTAAACTTACTTCATTTACAGTATTTAAACTATTTGTCTATCCCGATGACAGTCAAATATGTGTGTCAGTTAAGCAACTAGTGTTATTTAATTCTGATTAAGTCCAATTAAAATACGAAGTAAATACCTACCCATATAAGAGAAACAGTGCGACGACAGCGGGAATGTTGGTTGAAGACACGTAGGCTGGTATTTGGAAGATCAACAGAATCAGAATACACATGAATGCGGGTATCACATAGTTACACTGAAAAACAAACATAGTGACAATGAAACAAAAGCACAATTTAATAATTTGATATAATAGTGGATAATACATGCAAAAAATCCAAATTTTAATGCACTATTTCGCAACTTGGCTGAAGTATTTTGGCTTATTGTTTGGCTGAAGTTTTGCTTTGAGGTTAATAAACGTCCAACTAAGTTGAACACTATTTTACAGTATCAGCCTTGCATCTTATTAATCCATGTTCACACAAACCTAACATATCCCATGATAATCCATGTTCACACTAACCTAACATATCCCATGATAATCCATGTTCACACTAACTTAACATGTCCCATAATAATATATGCTCATATAAACTTAACATGTTTCCTGATAATCCATGTTCACACTAAGTTAACATACTCCATGAAAATCCATGTTCACACTAACTTAACATGTCCCATGATAATCCATGTTCAAACTAACTTAACATATCCCATGAAAATCCATGTTTACACAAACTTAACATGTCCCATGATAATCCATGTTGACACTAATTTACCACATCCCATGATAATCCATATTCACACTAACTATGCTTATATTAACTTAACACTAATCCACATTCATACTAACTTACCATGTCCCATATATAGTTGCCCAGCCAGTACATGATGGGGTTGATGCCAGTGACAAATTGCAGATGTTTTGACCTGGTCGATTTCTCATATACCAGAAACACAACAAAACTGGCAGGCACAAACGACATAGCCACGATGATGAAAATAGCTATCAACACATCAGACCCTTCCATGCTGAAAAAAATAATTCAAGTACAAAAATTATAATATTAAATCAAAATATAAACAACAACTTGAGTCAAATATGAATATACAGGTACATACAACTGCAACTGAATCCATCTAATCCAAGTCAAATAATGTGCAAAACTATCATTTAGCAAGTTTAACATCATTGGTATCATAGTTACAGACTATATATGATGTAAATTTAAAAAACAAACATTTCTTTTAAATTATGTTTTTTAACAATAATCCTACAAACAAATCAGGCTGGAATTTTGTTAATTAATTTGTTAACGGAATTTATTTTTATGATCAGAAATTAAATTTGTTACTTTGATGTATCAATCAACTTCTGTTCAGCACACAAGAGCATTTTAGATGGAATAAAGAATAACAAGACAAGAAAAGAACTTACACTGCTTTCAGGTTGGCAAGTTCATTGTTGGTTTTATTCCATGGATGATTGTATGCTGTGATACCTGCAAACACAATACACGACAGAATAATGACATTTTCTCCAGCTAATCTAAGCTTAGAGGGAACTACCCACAGATTGATACAGTGGGTTATTTTCCCTATGGAAACACAATACACAACATAATAATGACATATTTTCCGGCTATTCTAAGCTAAGGAGGGACTACTCACAGACTGACACACTTGGTAATTTTCCTTGGTGGAAACACAATACACAACATAATAATGACAATTTCTACAGCTATTCTATGCTTACATAATGAAACAGTTGATCATTTTCCTTGTGCAATTTGAATACATGGCTTGGTCATTCACTGAGGAATCAATAACCAATGAAATACATAATATAGTTACACACGTGTACCAACCATCATCAAATGAAATATACATCAAAGACAGTCTTGTCTATTACAGGAGAATTATTGATTGCAGCGACATGAAAATTGAAATTAGTGTTTCTGTGCTCACCTTTTATCATTTTATGAAATCCATGAAATGTGAAAATTTGCAAAATGGCTCTCCTCATTTAACTTTTTTTTTTAACCTGGAAATGCCTATATCCATTAAAGGTTGAAACACACATATTAATTAGCTAAAGTTACGTGCAACTCACCAAAACTTGATGGATTGCCTTTTTCTGGTGGAATGTTTGCTCGTAGGATGGCATTATTGATTGCGTTCAGGTACACAGGCATGGAATGGTAACCCTTGTGGTTAAACCACAGCTAAATATAACAAGAAAACACTAGATATAATTAACGTTTTAAATAAAGTATTCTTTGTGCTTTGGTTTCATTT
Source organism: Symmetromphalus regularis (assembly GCA_032355785.1). Lineage (NCBI taxonomy): Eukaryota > Metazoa > Mollusca > Gastropoda > Neomphalida > Neomphalidae > Symmetromphalus > Symmetromphalus regularis. Next base: position 5,083 of record JAULBS010081054.1, on the reverse strand, counting down.
CCTAATATACATATATTAAACCACAGCTAAATATAACAAGAAAACACTAGATATAATTAACGTTTTAAATAAAGTATTCTTTGTGCTTTGGT